>JANTOP010019782.1:0-13415 GCA_027564815.1 Symmerus nobilis | reverse complement strand
ACTCGCCGCTATTTATCGTTTTCTATGAAAAACTCATAGAGGAAAGAGAATGTTCTTAATATATTTGTTCCATGGTACAACGTTGTCGGTAGTCTGCGGGCTACGATTCTAATGTTAACTGTATTGTAAGACTTTATGGCGAGATTTTTATGTAAAATAGCAGACTGCTTGTGTATCTGCCCAATTTACTGTAAATCCCTTCGAATTTCGAATTAAAATAAAAATTAAATTAAATTAAATAAATATTAAAAAAAATATGAACTTGACGTTCCCGGGTTTACTGCAACGCTTTCTGCTGTAACAAACAGTATTTTCCGCAAAACTGGGTACACGAATATGTGTTGGTTTCGTGATATCTGTAATTTGGCCGAGGGGTACAAATTTAGCGGTTAAATTCAACACACTTGGGCTAGAAGGCACTCATGTAGGCCGAACTCAGTACAAATTTTGTGAATTCTCTGCAAAATTACGAAGATAGACGGAAAAGACATTGGCAAGCATTATGGGATGAAGATGATACACCAACTCAGGAATAATTGGTAGAACAATTAGTAGTTGCTCTGTGGACAAGGGAAGGTAAATGGGATCCACGATCAACTGAACGAAACTCAAATGGAAAACCGAGTAATCACAAGTAAACTTTTGTTGCAAAGTCATGAAAGAAAGGATTATTCGCATCGAATCGTTACTAGTGGCGAAAAATGGATATATTTCGAGAATCCTTAATGCAAGTAAGGTGAGTTTAAGAAGGGAATGGGTGTGCTACGAGCTACTGAAAACTAGAGAAACGGTTAATGGTGGTTAACGACCGGAAACCGTTCAAGACGCATTGAAGTAGTTCAACTGGAGGATCTGTTACATCACATTCTGATTACTACTTTTTCTGGTCGATGGTGCACGGATTCGTTGAGCAGAACTTTGCCAATTTCAAAGAAGTGATCAAGAACGATGTGTCAAACGATTAAATCTCGGGTTGTGGAATCGAGAAATCTATTAATCTTATTATGATTTTTAACCTGAAATGGAAGAAAAATATTCATTCTCCGTAAATAAATCAACAGCATTTAGGTAAATTTCTATCGATTGTTTTGTTAGAATGGGGCGATATCACGCTCCTCGATCCCGAATTGTGGACGACACTGGCTGAAAAAATGCAAAAAAATACTTAATAATTTTGTCAGCAAGTATTTTTTTTTTAATTCACGATTTAAATAAACCGAGGAAAATACTATTTGAAATTTGGCTGTCATCCACCAGCGCCGCATCGGAGGTTGAATGAAATTGTAAAAATCGAAATTGTTCATTTCTGCTGCCATGTTTTTTGAGTGTGTCGCGATTTTCATTGAATTTATCGCGAGGGAAAACAATTTCCTTTATTTTATCGAGATTTTGAGTAACAAATAAACGAGAGGTAAATTGAATTGAATAATATTCCATTTGTTTTCTGGGTGATGTGAAGATAATTGGGTAACGGTGACGGTTAATTGAAAAATAGTGGATGAGATTTTTTGGGTTGGAAAAATGGCGCAATCATAATTTCTTGGTTGAATGTGTTGGTGGTGGAGTGGAATAGGAGGTGGTAGCTTTTTTTCCTTGCAAAGTAACATTTTTTTTTCTACAATCAGACTTCCACTTGATATTTTTCTAGTTGGCCGTGTGTTGGTATGTTTTTTTCCGTTTTTTCCTACTTCGTTCCACACTTTTGTTTGATTTTATTTTTTCTCATTTCGATTCCGTCGGTGAACTCAATTTTATGGTCATCCACCAAGGTTAACGTACGCGAAATTTCTTTGTTTCGTCGGAACGCGAAAACAGCGAAAAAGGAGCTCCAATGAATTTGTTCGGTTGATGAACAAAAAAAAATGGGCGAGAATTCGCAAATAAAGCCAATGGCATTGGAAGAAGTAAAAAACCCAAACAAATGATTAAAAAATATATCGGGGAACCACCAAACGTTACGTTCATGGTAAAATTGAAATTATTTTGCTTCGAAGTGCACAAGTTTTCTTCGTCCAATAAAAAAAATTGGCAGCCATGTTTTTCTTAAGCAAATAATTTATGGAAATTAAATTTTAAGATTTTTAAATAGAAAATGATTGAGTAGGTGAATCAGATTTTCTCCTTTCTAACATAATCTTTTATCCTCTAATCAGAATTCATACCCAAATTGTCGAAATTTCCAACCAAAGAAATGAAAATCTAATTGGAATTGTATGGGTAAGTAGATTTTTTTCTTTTCAATTCAATCATTTTTTATTTCATTCGCCTATTTCGAATGGCCTTCACATTTTTTTTCCTACATTCGTAGGTGGGGATATCTGTGCAAGATAATTAATCTATCAATTTTATCGAAGTCCCAACCAACATCTGAACCAAATTTCTTATAAGAAAAACTTGCCGTCGTCATCATTTGATTTTTTATTTAACCAATTTTCCAATTGGTATTAAAAGGAAGGAAAAAATGACGATGAAAATGTACCCTACTTTCTCCGCATATTTCTTATTGATTTGATTTTTATTGCAGGAAAAAAAAATCAGTATTTGGAGTTGTATTGTTAACTCTTCCACTCTTCTAATCGATAATGGTTGATTCTTATCGCTGTCTCGCATTCTCTCCCGTTGTAATTTTCATTTCATTCTATTTGGTTAGGGTTGTTACGTGTACAAGTAATTTTAAACCCGTCACCGGAATTGGAAAGGGAGTGGAGGTTAATTGAGGTGAATAAAGAAGGGTAGAGATGAAAGGTTACAAATCAATCAAATGAATAGTCGATAAATCAATTGTTAAAAAGCTTCGTGGAAATTTAAAATCTCGACGTAAGCTTTAATGAATTGAATTGATTTGAAAATATATGCTTTCAATGTGCTTTCGAGATTTTGAAGCATTTGAAATTTCGTGAATGAACCGATACCTAGACTTTTCAATTGATTTTAAATCGTAAAAAATTAAGTTCGAATCTCAGAGCTTTCTTTGAGCTTACAATGGATTGAGAAAGCTTTTCATATTTTATCGAAATTTGATGAATCGAATAAAAATCAGATACCAAATTACATAAAATGACATTTTAATTTTAAGCTTTCAATGAGCATTCGGAATTTTAAAAGCTTTGTTTTGGAAAAAGTTGAACATTTCTTAAATGTACATTATTTGGATAAAAAGTAGATTTTTAGACGTACAAAATTAAGTTTGAAACTTGGAACTTTCGATGCGCTTTTAATAGTTTGGAAAAGCTTTCTACAAAAACTTCATATTTCATTTAAATTTAATGAATCGGATAAAAATTCGATTCCAAATTATATAAAATGACATTTTAATTTTAAGCTTTCATTGAGCTTTCAAGATTTTTGAATCTTTTTTTTGGGAAAATTTGAAATTTCGTTAAGGGATCGTTATCTGGATATAAAATATATTTTAAACGTAAAAATAAGATTCGGATAATAAAGCTTTCTGTGACCTTTTAAGTTTTGTACAGCTTTTGTACGAAATGTTTAATATAGATATTTTTGTATTTTTCCTCATCTAATTTATAAACTTCCTGCATCATTGCATTTTTTGGATGCGATGAAAATTATCGGGAAATCCGGATCAAATGTCGCGATGTCCGATATTCAAATTTGGTGTATTCGGTGCAAGGCTTTACGAATTTTTTTTAGATAAATTTCAACTTTTCCGAAATATGTTTACCTAACTGTCAAAGCAACTTTCTGCGCTTTTATTCGGCATGCACTCTAGTATTAACTCTGAGTAATGTTCTCTTGAATAAACCAAACGAATCTTGTCTTCTTATTCCACTAGACAATATCAGGTATTAACAAGATGCCGCTGCCCCTTATTGATTTTGTGCCAAATGTTTAACCTTGCTCCACCATTTTAACAGGCGTCACAGTTCAGCGCCCTATGATTTTGAGCCGTCCTTTCTTACGTAGTCAGACAATTCGAAGAAGCTTTTTCTTTCGAGTCTTTATTTTTAGTTACACTTTTAAAGCATGTTTTACAAGTAAACGTAATTAATATCTTCTGCATCTTTTCTTTTCAATTTGATAGAAGGCAATTATCATCGGCCAAAACAAGTGATATTAAAGAGCTTTTCAGGTATTCCATAACTACTGAGTATCTTCCACATCATATCTCGATTTAGGCTATCGAATGCATGTTTTAAGTCTACAAGAAGCATATATAACAATGGCTGCCACTCAACGGACTGCTCTACTAAAATGGCTAGCGTGTTTATGTGCTCTACGCAAGATCGTCCCTCCAAATCTTATTTATTGTGTTTAATAATTTAATCCCTCACCAATTTCCACAGATGCGCCTCACCATTTAGTTACCTGATTGGGCTTCTAGGTATATCTTCAAGAGATCTAGATAAGAATATCTAGATATGGAGAAATACTCCAATATCCACTTGTTTATTATCCATGGTATTTAAACTTCTGCTAGCTGCTCGCACAGGTCGATTTACCGAGAAAATCTTGGTTGTACTTTTCGCGCCAGACGATATATATTTAGATATTTGTCTATCCAACTGAATGTAGTTCGACGATTCTGCTGATGCTTCGTCATTTTATTTCCAGTTTTAAAGTTCTTCTGCTGCTAAATCCGCATTATTTGGCGTTACATCTGATCCTCATGTTTCACTATTTTGTCTATTCTACGAATTTTGTCTCCAAGAGATCCAATATATAGTTCCAGTGACAGACTAAACTTCATTTACTCGTAACTTTCAGTAGCAAACTTTTTCAAATTAAATGTCGGAAGGGAAAGTCAGGAGATTTATGCTCCCCTCAACGATCCCAATCCAATGCAAGGCCTCTCTACCTATCGTACTACTTCTAAAGTTATAATGAAAAAAGGGATCGTAGCAATAAATCGATGTTTGATCCGCTTGCTGAAAATAAAAGTCTGATGGTGTGACGAGAAGACAGGCCGATTAAAATACACTGGGATAGAAGATCTGAGCAACAACTCTTTATATTATTTTAAAATTGGATAATTCCAGGAAGCTACGGATACTGTAAAGGCACTTTATGATGTCAACGGCTGTGCTGAAAGAAAAATTGTTTAATTCTTGCAACTATTGGCTTTTTTAGAAAAAAAATAAATGTGTAGAAAACAAACCCAATTTATCTCTTATTTCAATCCTGCTTTGCTTAATATATTGTTCAATTTAGAGGAGAATGATCTATTAACAAATTTTGAATAAAGGATTAATAAATGATTTGTTGTCAAAATCAGAAATAGACGATAAAAGGTCGTCAAAAATTCGACAAGTAAATAAAATTCACGACAAATATAAAATTTTTTTTCTTCAATTTTTGTCGAATTTTTCCCGAGTTTTTGTTTAATTTTTTTTTTTATCTTTAGAGACAACCTCCAACTACCATTCTCAAGGAATTTTTTCCGACTTCATCGGGCTTTCCTATAATTTCTTGATTTTTTCCGACGCTTCCAGATCTTTTTTTTTACTTTTGATTTTCATTGATTTTGCCTGACAATCCTGCGTGAAAAATGATTTTGTCTATTCTAGCCAATTTCCCGAACTTCCCTTTCAGTTGCTAGGTTTCTTGATAACAAATTTGACAAATATTTACGAATTGATGAAAATTCGAGGCAGCATTTTTTCTAAATGAACTACGAAAAATGTAAAATATTACCACATTCTTGGTCTTAATTTTTGACTTAAAATGAATACTTAAATGTAGGAATATGATTTGATGAGAGTTCACTTCACCAATTTTCAATTTCAATGGACAATGGAAGTTGTTCAGAATTTCGTACGATGTCACCATTTTAAAATTATTTTTTCCTCTATAACAGTGGATCCCAACTTTTTTTTGACCAGGGAGGGACCTGAATAATAAACTATTAATATTTTAATATACTTTATTTGAAACTTCAACATATTCAATTTAAGTAAATTAAGTAAAATGCAGATATAATAAAAATCCTCAATGTGATCTTTGAGCTTGCATGTGAGCTGTGTTATATGTTATATGCAAAAAAGCACCAAAACTCTTCAAGCGAGACAGATTCAAACATTTCCTTGCATTTTCTATCATTTTGTAATTTAATCAGCTCTTCTTCGACTTCTTCAGCAACTTCCCCAACATTAATGCCAAAAGACTATTCGGTTTCGTCATATTCCAGAAAGTATCGATTGAATTCATCGACCAGTAATTTCATATGTATTCTGATGTTCTCGTGTATATGAGTACTGATCATATCGTATTTTTGGTCATCTATACAAGTGATTTTAATGTGGTAAACTCTGAATTTTTTTTTCACCAACTTTGTCCATCCATCATTGAAGTTTCCCAATAAAAGCGCGAAGTTTATCTTCAAAGATAAATATGTTTGCAACGCTTTCTAAATTTCTGTTTCCAGAATCTTGAAACTTCAAGTTTAAGTTGTTTAAATGTCTGAAAATATCCACAAGATAACCCACCTGCACCTCATATTTCAGATCAGTAAACTGTTCTAGCAAATCTTTCATATTCTTCTCAGCTTGAAACAGCCCAACTTCGTCTATTAATTTATACAATCTTCCAAACGTGTTACCTTTTGACAGCCAATGAAATTCAATGTGAAAAAGTAGGATCTCATGATCAGAGTCCATTTCAGCGCATAGTTTTTGATAAGGCGTGTTTTTAAAGCACTGCTTTTGATTTACCACTTTTATGGCTAATTGCATTGTATTAGCAAGATAATATTCTGGAGGAGTCTTTGAAGCTAACGCCTGGGGTTTTTTTTTTTGTTTTTTCCATCGAACATATCAACTCAAGAGCTATCAAAATCATCAATAATCTTGAAATTAAAAATAATCTATGAAATTGTGTGTGTTTATTTTCTAATAAGTAAAGTCTCAGTGGACAAACTACAAGCTACGTGCCCATACCTGTTCAACATGTTTCACGGACAATTTTAGGATCTCGCGGACTACCGGTTGAGAACCAATGCTCTATAAGATAAAACAGGAACATTTAAGGAGTTCTGCGGAATACATTTTCTACTCGGCTTGTAGAAATTACTGGCAATACTGCTTCCAATAATTTTATTCATTGTCATGCTCCGATGATTCCTTGATATTTACACTATCGAACATGAGCATGTATTGCAACATGAAGAGAGTCAATTCGAATGGTTTTCTACGATTTGCATTTTAACAATGAATTGGTTTGGCTTTATCAGCAGAACGAAAAGTATACGAAAAAAAAACCTGAAGTAGGAAATTTATAATAATAATTGTTGTTGGATTTGTAATGTTAAGATTTTCTCATATGTTTTATAATCGATTTGTTTGAAAAAAAAGAAGGAAAAAAAACAATTTTTACTATTGCGCGCGCGTAGTTTTATTATTTCCTTTCTTTAGATTTACAACTAACGTCGAAAATGCGTGTAATAATTTGTCTACATTTTCTTTAGTAAGCAGCATTTTCTTTGAATAGAAGGAAAAAAAGCAGAAAAGTTCAAAGATTATTAAAATATTTGATTGTGCGGACACCCCGAAATCCGTATAAAGATTTTATATAGTTTTTTTCAGATGTTTTTCTCCTGGTTGTTAGATAAACAACCAAATAGAAAGAAAAACACGCGAGGAAAAATCCGCGATGTTGTTTTTCGTTGTATCATTCTCGAAAATTGCATTATTGTGAAATAGTCGCTTGTTTGTCCGATTTAAAAAAAAGAAGAAAAAATTGGAAGAAATAAATAAATAATTTTTTACTTTTATTAAAAATTGTGAAATTTTTTCTTTTATTTAAACTTTGAATTTTTTTATTTTAATGAATTTTGAGGAAATTAATCAACCATAAAAATCAGGTAAATTGCCAAAATAAAAATCAAAAATTCATTGATTTCATTTGATTTTTCAAAACAAAAAAAAAGCTATAAAAATTATTGATCAAACAAATCAATACAAATGATATTGCTCGAGTCTTATAGTTGTTTTTTTTTGTTGTCTATTAAATTGTTCAAACACAATTTCTAATCAAATGGGGTCATGAGAATCATAGAAATATTTTTCATTCTACAAATTGACTGCACAAAAAAAAAAGAAGAAATTATGTCATCTTTTTGAGAGATGAGACGGTTTTTCCCCCAAGGGTTAGTTGATTGTACGATAATATTGACGAGAGAATACAAATTCCAATTCAAATTCAATGCATCGTAATTATCAATATTTATTACATCATTTTTCTCCCGATTATCGTACATTTAGTCCTAGGAAACTATAGTCTTGCTTCAATAGCTTTACGAGCGACTGATATTTTATTATATAATCTCTAATAATAAGTTAGAAAGCCAGTCGTGTGTGTCCGAAAATGATATCCTCGTTTTGGTAATTGGTATAATATAATCAGATAACCGATTAGAAAATAGGGTAAATGTATATTGATTGCACTATAAAGTGATTAATTAATTAGGAATATATTGCTATCGATCTGCGCATTTAAATTTTATTATTTATGTCAATGTTGATTTTTTGGGTTAAATCTAATAATTTGGAACAATAAAATTTCATGATTCAGAAAAATTAACGGAATAAATATAATTTAAAATGCATAATTCCTCAAAAATTTGTTAAGATTCACCAAAAGAGCAAACACCAGCAACTATTTGTTCTTGTTCCCGTATGTTTGCTCTTATTCGTTAGACATGTCCACATTTTCATCACATCAGAGCAAATATACTCCGCTACGCAGTTAATCCACCATTTTCAACAAGAGAATTAAATATGGCGATGTCGGGGCGATAACAATTTCAGTTAAATGTTGAAACAATTTATATAAAATTTAATAATATATTATAATTTAATTTTAATTCTTTTAATTTTATTTTTGATATTTTATCGGTTGCTGGTGCCCGGATTCCTTGAACTACCCAATTTTTACAATCCCTCCCGATAAGTAATGGGATTCCGGTTTTGGTACGTACTGATGGATGTTGTTGTGGTGAACCGGCTTGCATCTCATTATTAATTTCCAATATCTGATTCTACTTTTAACATTTAAATTCAAATATTTATTATATTAAGAGATGCTAAGGGTTCCAACGCCTTTGAAAATCGCTGATAAAATGTCTAGGAAATTACCATCCCGTTACACATCAATTCAAAGTTACCACGGTCACTTTAGGGTTTCTTTTTATCCTAGTTAATATAGCCAGAATTTCGGAAACTTTGAGTTCCTGTGCGTTTTCTTTACAAATACACCGAGATGTTGTTGTCTTATATTACATGTTGTTGTAATAAAATATAACGTGAAAGTGTATTACCTCGTATCCACATTCGCTGTAAGCAGGGCAGGGTCTCCCTTTAAATTCTTTATGTTATGCTAGCCCAATTTTATTTATTTTCAGACGTAGAAAGTATCTATCATATACTGTAGACGTTATAGAACAAAGACCTACGTTTGCTTGTAATTATCCAACATCTCACAGCTTCTCTCCACATCTTTTAATCATCTGAGCTATACAATATCTGAAAGAGGCAATCTAATCTATAGAGATAATTCTGTAATGCTTTTAAAGCTCGTAATTTAAACGAGTTCACCTCACCTACCATCTCCTTTCGCATTCGAAAAATCCACTTGTCACAATCTATGTAGATTGGAATATAATACATATAATAAATATTCCAAAATTTCGCGACAATTTCACAATTTAATTTGGAAATATTTGAGAGAAAGTTCGGAAAATGTTGATAAAAAGATCTCGTAATATCCGAGAAACTGTATGAAAACCAAATAATTTTAAAATTTTTGGATAAATTGGATTGCAAAGTTCGCAATTCGCATTTTAGATTTGGATTTTTCACAAAATTGCTAACCACTATAATTAGTTTGTAGGAAGAATGTTGAGGAAGTTGAATGAAATGTTGGGAAAAGCCGGTTGAAATTCGGAAACATTGTCGGGGAACGCCGGAATATTAATCGAAATTGACAAAATATCTCAGAAATTTGGAGTAAAAGTAGAAAAGTCTGAAAGTCTGAAAGGTAGGAAAATTCGGGAAATTTCAACGAAAATGGTAGGAAAAGATTGAATAATTTCCGCAGAAATTCGCGTAATAGTAGGGGAGCCCAAGCGAGGAATTTGGGATTTACTCGAGCTCTTCAGATTAACATATGGAAGATACCTTGCACCATGTTGAGTACCTCCACCATATCTATGCGCTCTAATATATATTGGGCCGCGCGTGTAGGGAAGCCGATCAAATTAGTAAAAAAAATCGATAGTCGGATTTACTCAAGCGCTTCAGATTAAGGTAGGTTAATTTACATGCAGTAAAGTCTGCATTTCAATAATCTGACGATTTGATCGTGGCGTAAAGCAGGGTCACATTGCATATTTTTTTGCATTTTCAAAAAGCTGCCACGAGCTTGCGTTCGCATCCAAATCGTCAGTTTTTTTGAATGGGAACTTCGTTCGGGTTCGGGTTTTGAAAGCATGTAGCTGTAGCCAATTAATTTCAGACAAATCAATTAATTGTAGACAATTAAATTTATTATAAACCACAATTTTCATGTATTATTTACTGTTCAGAACTTAAATCAATAAATAAAGTAATTTATATAATATAATATCTCCATGTCTTGCAGAAATCAACATCGCATTTGTCAAAATTATAGAGATCCTCAGAGAACCTGATTTCACGTTGGCGGCCGTGTTTGATGATCAATCCTTGATAAAAACCAATTACTAGGCATTTGAATGTACAATGAAACTAGTTCTTATCCTTGAATTGATATTCTCTGATTGTCTGATTCTGAAAAGAAAATCACATAAAATCGTAGACACTATAGACAGTTCTGAACAAGCATTTCCCTGTGAAAATATACGATGATACATAATTGGGTCAACAATTTTACTTCATAAAAATTGATAAGAAATACTGTGGATTACTAGTTGGCAATTTCTAACATTTCGTTTATTAAATGCCCTCATCTATCAACATATTGTCGTATTTTGATGAAAATGTACAGTCTAAGAATATCCATCCATTGATAAAAATTATCTGTTGTATCGTCCTCTGTGAAACGCCCGTCTAGCCAATAATTATTATCAGTTGAGTTTCTATTTTAATTTTATCTCGGGATGTATTTTTCATCGGATTCCGTATTTAGATTTAAAATTATTGACTGTGGGATTATCGATGTTCCAGAATGTTGTAGTGCGTGGATAAAGGAAATGGGAAATGGGAAATAATGATTTTACAGCTGAATGATTTTTCCGATACGAAATGATTAATTTCTTCTCTTCGACTTTGGTTTTTTTTTTTACTTTTATCTCACGATAATTGAAACTGTGATTTTGAATTTTATTTTTGTCACGAGTCAATTAATGGGAGGTTCTAGGAAATTCTATACGAATTGTTGTTTTATGGGGCATCGAAATAAATAAATTGTTGATTAAGAGGTTCGAGAACGTAATTTGTTGTTTTCTGGAAAATACGCAACAGCAACAAAATTAAACAACAACCTCTCAATAGAGAATAAACATCGCGAAACAGTGACTAAGTGTATAAATTGATAAATATCAATATCAATATCGCGGCTTTCAAATAAAACATTTTCGTTGGTATGAATTTTTGTTAAATAAATTAATTCTCATTTTGCATTCCACCAGCTTTTTACAGCTGTTTCTAGCGTTCGATGTAAAATTTGTTATTAGTCCTCTCTCAATTATACCGAACATACACGTATACGTACGTACGTTTTATATATTGAAATTTTTAAACAATAAAAATTTATTTTTCGTCTCAAAAATACCTAAGCAAAAATACAAAAATAAAAGATAAAAAATACATTTGAAAAGAATCTGGTGAACTCAAGTTCATTGATTGATTTTTTAAAAGTAAATTGGGTTATTTATAATACTTGAAACATAGAATCCAGACGACAAAGAGTAAGTTAAAAGTGAGAAGTTATTAAGAATAAATATAAATCGGTAAATTTAATAAGGAATGTGGTCAATTAGTGTCTATTAAGTTTTTCCATAATTTTATCTTTAGAAATAACTTGAGAAATTTCATTAAATAAAAATTGTGGTCTTTTTATTGGATAACAATCAATCATACTGAAATTTTCTATTTAATAAATTGTACGTAAGTATGATCCTTCGGTCGTTTAGTTCAACAAGTTACGAGTATAGGATTTATTATTTAACCCATTGTTTGCCTTCTTCTAGGGATTATTGTATATCATCCGTTTGTCCCTGATAAAATATCAAACGAGACAAAGATCATTTAGTGCGGTTTATATTATAAGATAGATAGATTTTGTGAACACGAGCCAAAAATTAGATGATCAGAAGATGAAAAAAAAATTAAAAATCTTGTCGGCTTTGGTACGGACGACAATGCCTTGATCGAACGAATACATATGTATTTTGCTTTGTACGAATATTAAATTGTATCAGGGACAACACCACATACAGATTTTACAATTTACTTCTCTGTTCGTTCGTTGAATATTAAATGCTAGCTAAATTGATCATCTGTTTGTTTTACTCGACTTATGTTCGATTAACCTTGACGGGAACACCGCGATATTTTTATGATGTCATTAATTTTGTATATAAATCGGAAAAAAATGATTTAAAATATTTTTTTGCATTTTCAAATACATACAAATTGAACGAATAAAAAATAACCTCTCCCCTGTAGCTTCCACTTGAATTTAAAATATCAGCTTAATAATTTCAATGGATTTTTATTCAGGGTTACTTCGGTTCCCTCAAATAAATCTACCGAAATTTATTAATGGATCGGAAATAAATATCCATCCGATTTCCCGAAAAAAATTGCTGGCATAAAATGAAAAACCGATCCAATGTCATGATTGGATTTTTCATCAGATTGGCCGATTATCTTTATTTTAGTGACCTTGTCGTTTGTGGGTATAAAACTGCGGGTTTTACGACAGAGATGTGTGCGTTGATATTTTTTTTTTTTTGATTTTTCAGTTATTATATGACATTGATGATGAATTTATATTGAAAATGTTTATTAGAGAAATGTAAATGTTTAAATTTTCGGATCCATCGACAATGTTTGAAATCAGAGGTTGCTAGCAATAAGAACGAGTTGCGGTAAAAGTAGGTATCGAACCTCGTTTTACCGAGTATTATCATGAAATTTATATTTAACCGATTTTTCATATTTCAAGGTCCTAATTGTTATTCGAATCCTAATTAGAATTTGGAACTATCCGGATAATCTGATACCCAGATAATTTCAACGATAATAATGATAATTTTTGAAATATTTAATTAAGAAATAAGTGACGGAAATTTACATGGCGATTTTAATACTGAACCCATCATAATTATCATAAATGTATTACCAGAGATATATAAATACCGAGATATTCAGCTTATACAAAAAAATCCTAACTTTTTAAAGGGTACACCTGTAAAA
>JANTOP010019781.1:0-29265 GCA_027564815.1 Symmerus nobilis | reverse complement strand
CAGCCAAAGCTGAAGATCCATTTTTGACACTTATAATCGTTTTTATATACGCTGTCTTATTTAAATTAATTTATTTTTGTAAAATTTCGTCATAAAATCTTATAATTAATCGACTTTTTAAAAAATATTGTTTGTAAAATTATTTATTTGTCGTTAAAATTTTTTTTTTTAAATTTTGTTATATGTAGGACACAAAAAAAAATTATTTCATATAAGGTCTTCTTCATATTTGTTTCGTTTTTGAGGGTATGTATTATTTATTATAACGTTTTTGTTTGCAGAAAGAGATTTTTTAAATAAAGCCTTAATTAAGGACACCAAAGTGTGGACCGAAACATTGGCGAATCATCAAATGTTTTTGCATTAAAGTTTTACATAAATCCTGGTCAAATTAGTTTATCAAAAACTATCATTACCTAATAAGTTTCAAATTATTTTGTAAACGCCGGGTTTCTCGCGCTTGTTTAACAAAAGATAAATTTCTAAGGTAAGTCTACATACAGATACAAATCACCAGATACATGTTCAAAAATGTTTCAGATACATGTTCAAGAATATACGAAACAGTTCCGAAACAAATATGTTGCGTTTCGTGACTCCCATATTAAATGGAAAACATTAACACATGTTTTTGATCTGGACGTATTGCGATACACGAAGAACTGATTTACAGTGTTGCTACATATTAATAAATCTTCCATTAAATATACCACCATTTTCCGAATATGCAACATTTAATAGGAATATAAAATAACTTTAATTAATTTTAATTGTTTTTCTGTCTTTTTCGACATCATTAAAATAGAATATTCTCCGCTTTCGACAAAAATATTTGAGTAACACTTCTACTACTGTCAATTGATATTTGTAGTATTGTATTTTTTGGGAATAAATTAATGAAAATAAAATTGAATAAATGAATGAACTGTGTGCTGTTATTGTCTGGTAAGTTTAATTGAAATAGAACGAATAATTTACGTACAACAATAAATTTATTTATGATCTGAACAACCGCGCAATGTGGAAGCAACATTGTTTCTGAACTGTTTTGAACAATGTTTCTGGACTGTTTCGGAACAATGTTTCTTCGGTATAGTGAAGGTGTGTGTTTGAATTAAAAATTTAGAAATTAAAATGAATAATTATTTCATATACAAGGATTGTTATAAATTGTGTCATTCATTTTGATATAGTGTAATTTATTTATCAATATTTAACTTAATTATTTCCTTTATATAAATTATCCAGCGATAATGAATTATAATACCAAACAGGCACCAAAGTGCTAATAGATTTGACAAAATGATTTATTACGTTGTCATTACATGTAATAATTACGTAAGGCGGACATTGTCAATACTTTAGTAATGGGGTGTATATATTTCTGTACGGCTTACATGTAAGATATACGGTATATATTCACTGGGTGGTTGCGCGGTCATCGCCCATTCGAAGATTTTCCTTTTTTTTAACATTAAAAAAATGCTATCGGAAAGTTTAAAACAAATAAAAGTGGATTAAATTATAATTAAGTAGTTCATCTCGTTGAATTATCGTGTAAGTAAAGTGTTTGAAATTATCTTTCCCGACAAGTTATTACTGTGAAGACGGTGCGGTTAGAAGATTCCTCGATCGAGACGTGGAAAAAATATGCTTGCACGGCGACAAATTGGACAATGGCGGCGGACCCCGAGAATATTTTTGTTCAATTAAATTGTTTTCAACAATTCTAGGGTTATGTTTTAAAGATTTCTAATTTATATTTTTATCGGCTTTCTAGTTGTCGGTGGGACGTGGGACAGGACATTGGCGTAACTGTTGAATAATTAAATAAAACATCCCCTGCGGATGACGGATTAATTGCCGTCCTCGCCACCCCAATCGGTAAAGAAATGTCCTACATGGTTAACGGTGGTTCGATAACATCGGATAAATCATCGATTTACCAGGACGACGCACTGAAACCAACTCCGGTCACACAATGTATTTACAACACAGCGGGAACATCAGTTATCCCAAAGACGATAATGATTAATAATTATGCCCAATCTCGTCCACCAAACCATTCAGCGGTCGCGCTCACCCAACCGGCATATAACAGTTCACAATTCACTATTTACACGCATAACGATGATCATGCAACAGCAAGCTGTGATCCAACGTCCCCAATTAAGAAGACGGTTGTCCGTGATTGTATCAGCATTTGTATAAATAATCATTTTCGGGACCCATGCGATCGTCCCATCGATCCACCAATGACCGATCATAAAATCTATGAAACGGATGATGCTAGCGATATGGCACAGGAAACGTTGATCACATCGATTATGGCACAGTTACAGAACACGTTCCGTATCGGTGACGATGTATTGGTTCGGATGAACGATGACCGATTCTATTTGGGTACGATTGATGGTTCGTCAACATTTAAATACTTGATCAAATTTGATGATGGTACCGAACGGTATGCATATGCTGATGATTTGAAGCGGATCGATCGTAATCGGAACAGTCAACCGTTTTGTGTGGTTTGCAAGCAAACGGAAATATTGAATCCATTGGATTTTTGTAAGCAGTGTTCGCGCGGGTATCATTTGAATTGTATGAAGTGGAAGGATAAGAAGACTTGGTTCTGTTTAAGGTCAGAAATATATAATTATATTCGTTCCATTTGTTTATCAAATTTAATTTTAGGTGTTCGGCCCAAAATCATTCCAGTCAATCCGGAATAAAACAGCCGCATGATAAAGAGAACCATAGATCAATTACTACTAAATCACAGTTG
Source organism: Symmerus nobilis (assembly GCA_027564815.1). Classification (NCBI taxonomy): domain Eukaryota; kingdom Metazoa; phylum Arthropoda; class Insecta; order Diptera; family Mycetophilidae; genus Symmerus; species Symmerus nobilis. Next base: position 26,480 of record JANTOP010019781.1, on the reverse strand, counting down.
CCTTATGATGTAAAATATTTCATTTCTACGCACGGCTTCCGAACCAATTAACGTATTTTTATTCGTCAAATTTTAGTTTTATTCGTTGACTTGGCTTCACAAACATAAAATGAATTTAGAAAATACGTATTGTTATTGTGGCGAAAATGGTTCATACATTGATATGTTAAAATGTGCCCGTTGCGATCAATGGTTTCATCCGTATTGTATAAAGGTTTTACATCCATATCCGTTGTTTCAGGGAGACAGGTAAGAAAGACTTTGATAGAATTTAAAGATCGTCAATAATAGTTTGGTTTCAGATTCTTTGTATTCGTTTGTTCAATGTGTAATCAGGGCCAAGAATATTTACAGAGGCTACAAATCGATTTTGCTGACATTGTTCATCTCCTAATGTTTAATTTATCCCTTAAATACTTATCGCTGAAATATTTCAATTTAGTTGATCAAATTATTCCGTATATTCAAGAAAATTGGTTAAAATTACAGTTAGGAATTGAGGTAAGTAATTTTAATTTTGCCATTTTTATAGGTTCACCTCTAATTACTCTCCAATTACTGTTCCAGTTACAAAATCTATCAAACAATCAAATCAAGGAAAATGTTGTGAAGGCATTGAATCGTGATAACAGTGGTCGATTCATATACAAAACTTCAGATATGAGTGATTGGGGGCTTCGATACCGTATACCACCAATAGCTCCTGATATACTATTGCCAAATGGACCAATAATATCACCGGAATACTTACAGGAATATTTTAAACATTTACCACATATCATTCTCTTACCTATAAGGTTCTGAGAATTTTGATTATATTTCTATTCGGTTGTCATTGTAAATTTATATTTTTTTTAATATTGTAGTAAAACCTTTCAAACGGCTACCGATTCTGGACCGTCAGAAAATCTAATAAACGTTGATGATAATGAAGATGAATCAAATTCTCCATTTACCGCATCAACATCTGTTTCACGAGCCGCTACACCAAGTACTGGTGGTGGGGGTTCCAGTGGTGAACTAGATTATCGTGTTGATTCATCCGATCCAACAACAAATCGGGAACAATCGTCTATCGTCCCAAAATCGGGTCAGTCAAAGAAACGAAATCGTAAACGTGTACGAAAATCAATGGATGTATCAATGATGCAATCCGATTCGAATGTTCGTGTTAAATTGGATACGCTAATACCGTGTCCGGGATATTTTACCGGCACCAATAATCCGTTCATCGCTTACTATAAATGGAATGAAGAAAAATCAACGGCAACCACTGGTTCTCGGTTGGCAATGCAAAAAGCCCAATGTTTAGCAGAGGTTCGGATTGTTCGAACGGTTAAACGACGGCTTAGCGCCAGAGATTTATTAATTGGACCGAATAATGAGGTGAAACGGAGACGTATTAATAGACGATCATCATCAAATGTTGAGGTTTGTTATGAAGGGAATGGGGTGGATAATTAGAATCGATATATTTTAAAGAGATGTGTGATTTTCTTATTTTAGGTTATTAGTACCGCACAAATAGCTCAAACAATACGATCAGTAGCACCATTAAAATTACCAAATCGTCGTGATTCAATATCGACGAGCCGTCCTACTAATATTCATATGAAATCTGTGCCAAACGAATCATCAACATCGGCTCCCACCACCCCATTAGATGATATTTCGATAAATAATAATTCTCAACCGGATGACGTTCCTATTACACAAACATTATCCTCATCAACATCATCCTCCGCATCATCATCATTACAATCGTTGTCATCAATCTATATACCGATTCGTAATCGTTTGTTACGTAAACGTGAACCGAAAAATTATTCGGAAGTTAAAGTGAAACCAGCTAATCAAACTGCCAATATAGATGGAAACGGTTCGTCAATGAATCAGTTAGCCGGTGACGGTGATTTATCAAATGGTTGTATGGATTTGGATAATGAAAAATCACTGCCAAAATCAAAGTTATCGATGATGACAATGGGAAGGCCAATAAATGGGATGACAAGAATTATCAATCAGTCGTATCGAATATTAGGTGTTCATGTTAATGTTGATGGGCAAAAGGAATATCTTGTTGAATGGGGATGATTTCTTGTTAATGTCTCTTTATTGTAAAATTTGATTTGATTGTTGTTGATCAATGGTAATTTATGTCATTTTATGCAAATGTTTTTTTTTTTAATTCCAATTTTTAACCGAATTAGGTAAACATTATTGTAATTTTGTAGGAAATTTCTTAATTTTTTGTTTGTTTATTATTTTAGATAACATAGAAAAATAGAATTAGGCCGCATACAATGCAATGAAATCCAATATTCGTTCAATATTAATTTTAAAATTATTGGTAAATAACGAATCTTTAATTAAATTAAATTTACTGTCGTGAAAAATGAATTTACATTCCGCTGGAATTATAAGGGAAAAAAGAAAAAACAGAAGTTAGGATAAATTTCCAATTATTTTGTTAGGGTCCTCCCATTTTTTGTTAGTTTAATTTACCAAAGAAGATCCTTTATGTGAATGAATAATAATAGAAATTGCATGGGAAGAGAAATACTAAATAGATTTTAAATCGACAAATTTAATTAAAATATACATAAAATAATTTTACTGAAGAAATAAAAGTTAATTTCTGATAAATTTTTACTAAAAATCATTTTCTTTCTAATTAATAATTTAATTTATAAATAATTGAAGTTTGGTTTAAGATAACATGCCCTTATTCACTGAATCTATACAACACAAGATCAATCGCTTTCATATCTTGTCAATATGACTAATTACTGGCGGCAATAATTTTGAGATAACTGCAACTATTAGAAAGTAGAATTCGATATAGTGTATCTGTGCAGCCTAATCTACCCTTGATAATCAGGTAAGATTGTCTCAAGAAACTAGAATTGGATAGCATCAAATGAGAGGCTGCTGAATATTATCAAGTTCTATCGCTTGATTTGAAACCTTGTTATAGATACGGTCAGCGGTAAATGTTTAAGACTACTCTCAAATAATAAACTAAACTATAAGCAAGCCCAGTCAAATATCTGCCACAAACTACATCCAAAATTAGTAATAGACGATTCAGACATCAAAAGTATACAGAAAGATTCAATATGCTTAAAATTAAATTCAATATTGATCTATGCGATTGTAGGGGTAAGTACCTTTTGGTTAGTACAATGATAGGTTCAAATTTTCTTGAAATATTCTAAGGCATCCTTCCTACTTGTTCCTGAACAGTATTTAAACAAAAGATTTCAATTTCACAAACTACGAACCTTTGGATATGACTTGCAGAAAGCTCAGATAATTATTTCAATTTTGCAATGATTTTTAGTTAAAGCGTTTTCTTATTTAAAATTAATTTTATTTTCTCAACAGATTTGTAAACGAATTTTCATACTGCAAGATATTCTGCGCTTCAAGACAATTAGATGAATAAAAACGATAAATGAAACGAACCCCTGCTGAAAATCGATCGAATTTAAAGGTGAAAAAATTAAGTACTATTTATTTTTTGAATTTTATAAACGATCAAAATTCTATATTTTATTAATAATAATTTTAGGATATCGACATAATGGCAATTGTGATGATATTTTACAAAAATTATGACAGACAGAAGTCTTCGGTAAGTACAATTTACTTTAATTAATTAATTATTTTGTTTAAGAATTATATAGGCCCTTAGTTATAAAGCATTTAACTGTAATAATATTAATAAACTAATTACAATTTAATTTTCAGCTTTTAATAATTTAAAAACGTACGTCTCGAATTAATAAAAATGAAATATATGAATCGTGGAATTATTTAAAATCGCATTCAATTCAAAAGTAATAATTAAATGATATTTTAAAGTCGTGTTTCCGCGATGGGGTTTCCTAACAATTAAGATATCTGTCATTAAAATTGAGAAAAGTATAGACATTAGATAAGATATTGTAGACTTAGATTTAATATTATAAGTTGGGTAGTCGTTATTTTCAGCTTTAATTATTTACTATCGGTCGCTTTAAATTTAAAATTAAAAGCTAAACGGAATTTACTTCAAAATCGATTGTGTTTTATGAAAAATTTATTTTTAAATCGCGTCGATAATTTTTTTGACTATGAAACCTAGATCCATTTGGCCATCGAATCATTTTTAACATCATCTCATCGACTTCCTTTTTTTAATTTTATTTTTATCTCGTCCGAATTGGACCAACATGTGAACATCGTTCAACCCAAATGTGATCTATCATTATGTGAGTTCATTCATTTTTATTTATTATATTTTATTATATAGAGTTACAATTGTAAGGAGATAACAGTTGCCCCAGATAGGATATGGTAGTTTGGGTCCTTCAAATTCGTTTAAAATTTAATCGCATCAGAGACAAGAATATATTAAAGACTGTAATTTTAATACTAATCGTATTGTGGAACAATAGATTTAAAATGAATAAAGTTTCAAATCCAGAGGTGACCAATTTTAGTTATTTTCTCGCTTTGCATGCTTATTTATTTACGCACGACATATAAATTCTGTTTGTTGGACCGTTCGCAAAACTTCGTAATGTATGTAATCCTTTTATGTAATTCGCATCAATGTATAATTATGAATAAATAGCTTGCATTTTAAAAGGACTTATATATGTACGGTATATTTTATATTTACGTATTGCTTAGTTTACAACAAAAAATGAATCATTTTTTTGTACATACGAGCTAACGATTCTAGGCCAAACGAAATATATTTATTCTATTCTTCTATTGATATTTATTTTCTATGCTTGAGAACATTTATTTTAGTTCAATGAATGTTGAATTTAATTTATCTATATAAATGAGAATGAAATGGTGTTCGTTGGTAATCGCATCTTTTTAAAATATTCGTAATAGTGCGCATAAGGTTTTTAGGGAAAGTAAAATTGGGAGTTGCTCAGAAAATCGGAAAATTCGGGAGAAATCAGTTTTTTCCCGAAAATAACGCCACCTATCGATAGATGGCCGACAAAATTTTTGTACGGATTATGGTGGGTTTATTGAAATTTGGACAGGACAACATCTGTCGGGTCAGCTAGTGAATAATAATTTAGCAATTTAGCTGTTATGAATTTTTTAATCAATTACCCATTCAGGTAATTTTTACATGCGGTCATCTTATCATCTTGTAATAATTGGAGGTAAGATAAGGTAAGGAGGTGAAAAGATATACTTTCATAGGATTCAGAATAAGAAATTAGGTGATTAGAGCAAGAAATTAATAAAGGTAATATGAGAACCATTAAAAGTTTGAAATCTCAACAAAATCTCAAATCTGAACTCCAAATCGGAACTATGCAAGTTTAAAATCCTGAAACAAAAATTGAAGAAGCGGAACTTTTTAAATATTGTCGAGAAGTTTTCCCATATCTCAGAAAACTCCAAAGTATGAGAATGGTTACAAAGTAAAAAGAAAACATTGCGCAGAGCATTGATTAAATCGCCGAAATCGTACAACTATATTAGAAATAGAGTAGGATTGCATTTGCTTTGTAAGTCTTCAGTAATTAATTTCCAATTAAATTCATACATTCTAAGTTTTATAGTTGAGAATCTAAAAAATTTGCAACGAACAACTCTCTCATATATCACTTTAACATCAGTAGCCATCTTCAACTATTTTACATGCAAAAACCGATTGCCTTGTTCATAAGGGCCATCTATTGGTAGGCAGCGATTTTTTCAATATTTTTCCTAATTCCAGCCTTACCCAACGAACAACTTCCTCATACATGACTTTTATATCGGACGCAATTTTGAGGTACTTCTCGGTAAAAACTAAATTTTTGAAGTGTCGACAAATTTTTGGGGAAATATAAAGGTCAGGGGGAGATAAAAACTAAAATCACCGTTAATTAGAAGAAGGTTCAACTTAAAATCCGGCGATAGAGCGTAGTTTCCTAGGAGGCCCCTTATGGAAGAAAAATTATGCTTTGCAATTGCAAAAATTAAGCAAAATAGTTGTTTGTTCCACCACTATCAGATGTCGCCTCGGTAGAGTATCCCCACATCATCTTTAATGTAGCCCAAATCTTCAAAAGATTAGTACTCGACGACAGCGATATTCTACAACGTACCATTCTACCCGTAAGCACCCCCAACCATGTACGCTATGTCGGTTATAACGTCACTTTTGGCCACTATTGGAGGGGGGGGGGGGGGGATAAAGTCGATGACATCCTCAATCGATCCGGTATAACGACTTTGGGAATAAATATTTTCCCTAGCCACACCCTTTTCGGGCTAACGGGCGAAAAGGCTTCTATTTGAGTTTTGTTCTGTGTACAGGTAACCCTCCCATAACACGGTAGTTAGGTTGACGTGTGACTATATGACGTGTTATATGAAACCGTGTTATAAGAGACTAGAAGTTAGAATAAAAAAGGGGGTTAGGTTCTAAAATCTACTGAAAAAAGATTTAACTGTGTTATAAGAGACTAGAACCTAATATAAAAAGGGGGGTTAGGTTCTAAAATCTACAAAAAATATTTTTTTTATTTCATATATTAAACTTTATTGTTCGCAAAAAAAAACAAGAAACGAATCACAAACTGAACTACACAATGGTCTGTTATTAACTAAATTTATGTAAAAGAATCAAAATTTGAGTATTCACTCAATTGTATTTTATGGGTATTCCCCGAATTGCATTTCGTCACTATTTACTAATTAATTATAATTAGTAAATACTTAAATAATAGTATTTAAGCTATTGGTGACATCTGTGTAATGCAGAGTAAATTAATTTCGTCACTATGTTTGTATAGATTTTATATTGTGTGTAGTGTAATAGTGGTATAAAGTAATTTCTACGTGTTAATTATTTTCCGCAATTTTTTTTATCTAGTTTTATATTAAAACCGTGTTGTAGGATACAGTGTTGTAGGAGGTTTTCCGCAATTTTTCAATCGTGTTAGAGTGAAATCGTGTTGCAAGATACCGTGTTGTAGGGGGGTTACCTGTAATTAAATTAAATTGAATTTAAAAAATAGCACCTGCCTAAGAGACAAAATGGTATTAAACGAAAATAAGAAAAAATAAAACTTAATCAGACAATTATGCGTAAGAATATACCTCACTATTACCATCGTTATGTGCTATTATAGATATTGTAAGCTTTTGCAATATATTATTTTTGAGCTATGAATGGACATTGTTAAAAATTGTTTAAATTTTTATTTAGCATTATTACATATTTAGCAACATTTATCGCTGCTATTTTTCATCATATCGAGCTGGATTTATATCAGCTACATATTATTCGAAATATAATTCGTAAAGGAATATTTCTCTTTAATCTACATACTTTTTGACCGCGAGTATTATAAATGTAGATATGGATTAGAATAATAAGATCGGATGTATATGTTTCAGATTTCATGTCGGACTTATACGGGGATAGGTTAGGTCACAAGTTGAATCGTAATTATTTTCTCACTTTGTTTTTCATTTTCCATTTACATTTTATTTTACATTTTATTTGCACAATTGATTCAATTGATTTATAGGATTAAATTCTGGCATCTCATTATGTATTTTACAGCCTTTCCTTTTCTTATTAATACTTTTGCTTCAAAGTCGTCCTGAAAGATAGAAATAGTACACATAAGTATGTATAACCGTAAAATTAAAATTCAGATTTATTTATACCAAATTCATCAATTATTTTCCAACTATATACACTTCTTATCAATGCCTCTTGTTTGGGACATTTTGTCCAGTTTAATTTTCCATTGATGACTCTGTAAAAAAACGGAAAAACATTATTATTTAAATCGAAATATGAAATTTAAAGCTTTCAATTCAGATTATCCTCCAGAACTAATTTAAAGAATAAACCAAGAAATTGACACCTTTGATCCATTACAATATATAGTTTTTTATCGGTTAAAAATCAATGGATTAAATAACTGTCTGCTTATATTTAAATATCCAAAAAAACCTGGAAACAATATAATTAACTATGGTCAAGTCAAGTGCCTTATAAATAGCTTGATTTTTTTTATTGAAATAAATTCTTTTACTAAAGTTTAAAACCACTAAACAATTATCACTAGACAAAAGAATAAAATGTATTGATTTTAAGGTAAGATGAGATGAAAAAAAAGCGAACGACAATATAAGTGAACCAAGGCTTTTGTATCCAACCGCACAATTTTTAATTGATAAATCTATTCATATAGAAAAAAAAGAATTTAATCCACAATTTCATTCAATAAATTTTTTCCTTCTTAATTGTACATTGAATTGAATTCAATGAAAGGCGTTTCGTGTTGTGATTCATGTTTGAAATACCTTAACATGACAAGCGATTAAAATTTATTAATTCTTTGGTATAGAATCAGAGATGTAAGCCAACACAGAACATTGCTTTTCTATGTGTGGTGAACACCCAATTTGGATTAATCATATATGCAAATGTATACATAGAAATGTTATTCATTTTAAATCTCATTTTAATCGAATCGAAATCTTAAGGGATATTACAAAATTACTATATACAATCCAACCAGTTGATTATCCTTGATTTTTAAGAAATAGAGAAGGAATGAATATATGAATTCATATATAAATGTATTTCTTGGCTATTAAATAAATCGTGGCCTTGATTTTCAATTCATATAATATTTTTTTTTTTGCTTAATTACTTTTATACTACTTTCATTGTTTATTATATACTTCATTACCTAGTGATTTAAAAATTATTCAATTGTCCTTCGCTTGGTCGTGAAAGGTCCTAACCAGTACAATTTATAATAATTTTAAATTATATTGTCAAGACATAATTTATTTATGTTATAACCGTGAACAATAAGAATTTCACTTACGAAAAAGAATTTTTTTAAATGAAATATATGCATCGAAAGTTATGGACAATTGCATAATATTCAAGGAGAAAAAACCGTTCCTCTTCACCCAATTTTTAAATTTATATTTATTTTCGGTAATTGGTGCTTGTTAATTGACGTCAATTGATTGCAACTTATTCAGATACTTGAATTTTAATTGCTTTTTAAAATGGTTATATATTAGAATAAGTATGTGTCGTTGTTCGAAGCACTTGAAATCTTTCATTATTGTTTTCATTCAATTCGATGTTTTAAATTTACCTTGGACAGACAGTGCATTATACATACGAGTCCATTGACATGGAAATTAAAATGCTTTTAAAAAAAAATTGCAGTAATTAAAAGAAATATAATATACATATAATACTTAAGTACCTGACTAAGAGAAATATTGATAGGTCATTCCAAAAGATATTATAATTTTTGATTGAAATTAATGACCGTAACAATTGAATTGATACATGGTGATTAGGTCCACCGGTTTTTTTCTTACTCTTATATTCATTTCATTTCTGGTGAGAATTAAAAATATTCGAGCTTCTATTAAAAGAATTTTTAGGTTATTATGGTCAATATTAATTTTACGACTTGTTTTCTCGATCATTAAAAAAATGATGAGAAAGGTACAGGGTAATTCTCATTGAAATCAATCGGTATCGTTATCGTAAATCTCTAATAGAATTATGCAAGAGACGTGTTATATACGTCTAATAGAGTTATCAGTGTACTACACTGTACACTAGGGTTGTCCTTAATTATGAACTTTTAAAATTTCCGTGTCTTACCCTCTAGTTCGGTGCTCCCCACTGAAAAAACTACTTCTTTAAAATATTAGCCATTTTGGTCAATATTTAGGGGGGTCGCTCAACGCACTTAAATTTTGGTAAAAAAAAAATTTAGGCAATTCTAAATTTAGTTGATTACAAAATGTGCATTCGTACCTACTATGTATTACATCATTGAATTCTGGCTGAGTACTTAATTGCATTCATTCACTCAGGATCAGTAATCAATTCAAAATAAAAATGAAATTTTATGGGAAACCCGTTATACAATTTTTATCTAACAAATTCTAACCTGACCTGAAATTCTGAATAAGCAGTTGAAGAATTGATTCGCAAGTGGGATATTACCAATCACGTAAGTGCAATGTGCTTCGATGTCCGAGTAATACCGGGCGAATAAAAGGCGCCTGTGTACTTCTAGAGCAAAGACTTCGAAATAAGCTGTTGTATCTTGCATGCCGCCATCATATTCTGGAGATTGTACTAAGACCTGTTTTTGAATATGCCTACATATGCTCCAGACGTAGTAATATTTAGGAGATTTCAAATAGCTTGGAAATCAATTAACCATAATGATTTCTTAAGCGGAATAGATGATGATTTCGTTCTTTCATCTGTGTCTAAATACAAGGACGACATCATTTATTTTTGCCTCAATATCTTAATGGTAATAACAAGTTCTATGTAGTACCTAATCCTCCTAGTATAGTAACTGTTAAGGTCCCAGGGGCATGCATCACGCAAGATGGATGTCAAAGGCCATCTATGCACTGAGAATATTAATATTTAGACACCAATTTATATTAAAGGATACGGAAAAAATGGCATTAGAGAAGTATGTATTTTCCTACATACTGTAGAGCATGCTGCGACAGCGCCATATAATGACCTTAAGTTTCTTGCACTAATTAAGGATTTACAACAAGTGATTCCCAAATCAAGAATAGTGGCCAAAACCAAATTCGTCGGGCAGTTGAGGTATATTTCTGAGGAATCAATAGGTTTAGCAATTTTTGATTATAATATGACATTCGACACAAAAAGAAAAATGATCAATGCTTTGAAGAAAATCGGAAGTGCGAAGTAGTCAAAGCGATACGAATTAAGACAACATGACTTCAGTAGTTTAACTATAGACAAATTTGTAACACAAAATACAATGTCATTTTTCCACTTCTTGAAAATACCGACAACATTTTTAAGTTTTGATCCAGGTTTGTGGTCAAATAACGATGATTATCTTGTAGGACTTCAGTTGTCAACTACTTGAGTTATTAATGACCACGCCGAACGAAAATTGCCAATCACGCAGGAGCTCTGTTGCCGCCAGTCAATCACCAGAAGCACAGAAACACAAATTTCTGCAAATATTCTTCATTGGCAATGCAGATTCTCAAATTGAACGGCGGCATGCAATAAATCGAAAACTGCACAATTGCAAAAACTCCTGGATGAACATCACGTATTGGTCAGATTGTTTACAAATGCGTTGGAGAATATGCCTTCGGATGAGGAAAGAATCGATATTAGAGCGGACAAACGACTTCCAGGAGCACACGAACGACAATACAATGCGACCACCATTAACGAAGTCGCAATTGTGGTCGTTGGTGAAAATGTGGAACTCACAATGTAATCGATTTCTACAAAGAAACATAGTGCCATCTGTTGACTAACAAAGAGATTAGGCAAGGAACGGAGTTTGCGAGGTTAGCTAATATTATATAGTTCGGCATTTCAAATTTAATAAGAGATCACAAAACCACAATTATTTTATGTCCAAATATTTGTGGATCAATTCAATATTTCGGTTTGATAATCTATAATTTACTTCCACACCCTATAAGATCAATGGACAAAAAAAAAGAAATTATTCTATTAAAAATTAAAAAATAACGTGATCATGTTTTACACTGATCGACACGATCGACAAATATATTCCAGTTTGTTATATTATTTTTTTTTGTCCTCTTTTTCATCTGTTCCTCTAATTTAATATTAACATTTTTTTTGTTACATCTTCTATCTAATTTTCAATCAATAATAAAGAATATGATAAATATACAAGATGATATCTGTGTAATTTTATCTTACAAATCATTTTTAATCGCTCCGTATATTCTTGAATCTTAAGAGTAGTATGAATAAAAATAAGAAAAAAACAATCTTTCCCAGTTTTGTTGTGATCTTTTTTCGATTTTATTAAATATGTATAATAATTTAAATTTTTTATTTGCGGTCTTATGTACGATGGATACCTACAAAGCATGTAATATACAATTCAATAATATTTGTTTCCATTCGATACGATCGTGATCGTGAACTTGAAAAAATTGGTAATTTATATACCATAATAGAATTATTATAATAAAGTTTTTCTTTTCGATTAATATCAAATCAATAGCTGAACGTATTTAATATTCAATATTCAATTTTCTGAACATATTATTTTACGAATAAAAACAAAGATTAATTAATTTAAATGTACCGTACCGAAAGGATGTAATTGTATAGAGAGGCAAATATGTACATAATAGTTTTTAAGTATAATTTCCTGTTTGGTGTTTTTTTTTTAAACATACAGCTTTTCGCTCTTAAAACGTTGAATTTTGGACCCACTTATAAATTCAAAAAATCATTAAAATCATTAAGAAACTATTTTACTTCCGTGTATGCGTTGTTGTTGTTTCAATACCCGTTTAAATAAGCATATTGAAAAATATATAATGTCCACGCAGGCCTCGCTTTACGTTAGCGATTTGCTCAATAAATAAAAAAAAACTTTTATTTGAAGGATTATTTTTATCCTCAGGCCATTCGATGATAGATGATTTTTTGAATCAGGTTTTTTACGGTTGCCATCAATTAATAGATTTGTTTGTGGAAGTTTCACCGAACAATAGCACCTCTTTAGGTTCATTCATATTTACAAAATCTGCTGGCCGCAGAGCAGTATTAAGACATTTTCGGGCCCCTGAGAATTTGTGGATATCAAATTATCAAGCCTACATCTTGATAATACACATTGGATTATACCTATATTTTATTCTAAAAACCGTGTTTTATTAGAACATTTCGATTGGATTTTATTCTGGTTCTAGCGTAGCCTTAAAAAACTTCATTAGTAAAATTTCTCCGTTAATTTCTTAAAAATGATTTACTGCCATCATTCAATTAAAATAATGGTGAAAAAGCTTTTTCGAAAATACTTGAGAAATTCATAGAAAATTTATCCGTTTTTGAAAGTAAATAAATAAAATAAATAAAAATAAATAAATAAAATTGTCAAGGGTGTAGGGTCTCGCCTCCAACCGAGTGACCACCACTGTATTCATAAATTGTTAATACTAACCAAAATGACATATAAAATAAACTGTCATAGAGTACGACTGATCTCATTATTACGATTCGCTAAAGGTTTACATATTTCTTTTCCTGATATTCAAGTGCAACATTAAATAAAATTGACTTAGTCTTTGGCAATTATAGCAATCATAGGGAATCGCACTGATATCGGTCGTACCCTACGAACCTATTTTGTAATAAAGATACTAACGATTTGAGAAAATAAAAGCCCTTCGTAGATATCACAAAACCTCTGTTTTGACTTCTTTGGGGTTTAATAGGAAATATAGGGTGGGAGGAATCTACCTCTATATAATTGGCACCCAATGTGCTATAGGGGGAATTGAAATATTTATATTGGGAGAGAACCCCCTTCATCTTACAATGTTGATAGATCCCCCCTAGTTACCGCCTATTTGAATCGTTATCGAAATGTTCAAATATTAAATTTTCCGGAAAATTATAACCATTTTTCAGAAAAGTGCACATTTTTCTATCGTCTGCGTGTATCGGGCCCCCTGCGTAAAATCGCGGGATGATTTTTTTTTTAAAAAAGATTGTCCTTTAATTTCCCCACTACAGCCTAAGGCCTTATTTTTTACAATCATATTTTTCGGTTCCGTATGAAAATTTCTTGGAAATTTAATATTTCCAAAAGAGTGTCAAAAAAGTTCTTTTGGAAATATTAAAAAGTTCTTTTGGGTTTTTCGCCCAAAAATAAATTTCAAAACGGATGATTTTTTTTTCAATGAATACTCTTTGAAAATTACTTGGAAATGATTTTCCATCATTAGATTAGAAAATTAAAAAAAAAAAAAATCCCTTGAAATTCGAACAAAATCCGTTTAATATTATTTTAATTATTTACAAGGCGCTTAATTAAATGATTTTAAATACATAAGTTGGGAGGGGGGGATCCCTCGCAGTAAAGGTATTGATAGATCACCCTGGCTAGGTTTATTCTCACGTAACAACAGATATTAAATATTTCAGCACGTTGGGTACTGGTGGTCATTGTGTCTTCACATATGCAAATTTAAATATAATACTATTTTGCTGTTTTGATGCGTCCCGGGCCCCCTAATCGCTGGGCCCTAGGCAGATGCCTATGCCTAGTCTGCCTAGGCCAAAGTTCAGCCCTGGCTGGCAGTTATGTTTCTATTAAGTCCATAGTAGCAACTAAATATTTTAAATTAACTGGGATCAATCATCGATCATAGTTCATCAATATTTATTATTGTTGGTGAACATTTAGTATTTCAATTGTATGAAAAAATCCATTAAAAATCCATATAAATTTGCAGATCATCTGAGGACGTGGGTGAATTATGTGAGTCCAGTGAATGAATTATTATAATCTTTAGAAAATAGAACCGGCTATCCATTTAAATTAAAAATCATTTATTATTCCAATGCAATTATTCCATACAATGTTAAAATATAATTGATAATACAAATATTTTAATTTTTCCAATACTTGTAATTTGATAAGAGGGTGTTCAATGCTGTAATAAAGTCAACCTAACGTCATTTACTGTTTCAATAATTAAATTTTAATTTTAAGTACGGTAATCAATAATAATAATTCTACCATATGAAATGTGCATTCATGGTATTATATCATTGGATCAAAGTGTTTTTGATATTATTGATGAGATAATGTTTAAAAATATTTAGGTCTAAGTCAGAATTATTTTTATTGATAATTTTTTTTTTGTAATAGAAATAAAATAAAAATATAATTTTAATTGAGATCTTTTTTCGTAATGTAAAATTTGATATATTCTTCTCAAAAATATCACACTTACATCATCATGTTAACAATTAACTAGAATTATTTGTACAATTTTACTATAAATTGTCATTGTGAATTTTTCGTATAATCTAGTTGCTCTGTATTCTATATGAGTTATGCTTCGTCACCCAATTAAATTCTTTTTCCTTCGTAATTTCTTATTCTAAACAAACTCCTTATTTTGTTTGATAGTTTATTTTTATATCGTTTTAATTAAATCTTCGATTTTAAATTCGAAATAAAAATCACTTATTATTCTTCTTTTTATTTTTTTTTATCGATCGCAATCGTAATCGACGTTTACTTGATGAAAAAATTTTAACAATTGGAATTCTTTCGATAAATCAATCAAATCAATCGAGAAAAGAGAGGCCAACAAAATAAAATAAATATATTGATCGATAAAGCGATTTATTTGTTATTGATCGGTAGTTTTTTTAAAATTTTTTTTTTTTATTAAAATTGATCTATTCGCATCGACTGTTTAATTCTGACTAAATTTATATACCATGATTAAGTAATGTGTTAAGCCTGTTTTAAACAATATTTTTTTCCAACATATACGTTTCTTATTTATATATGCATTAATAATATATTAAAAGTTGGTATATATACGGGGCAATCATGCATTGGGCCGTGTTGTTTGAAATGTCCGATTTTATGTCTCGTTTACTTGGTGCTAGACTCTGTAATCCTGCTTCATTTCAGTTACTTTTTTTTACTACTCAAAACGCTGTTTAAAATCGACCAACCTGATAATTTAATATCTTTTATAAATCATCGAATAAAGGAGATCTAGAATGGAAATTGATACAAAAAAACAAATAAAATTATTGTAAAGAATTTACAAAGAAAAAAAATCCATTAATTGTATACGGTTTAAAATTTTGATTATACATTTTGATGGTGTTCTCGTGTGTTGAGAATTTTAACATTTTTTGTCTGAGTATTGCCAACATATTACATTTATTGATCACACAAATGATCACACAGATCCCATGAATATACCGGAATCAAGCGAGTTTCTCGCTTGTTGATGTCTTTTGATTTGCGCATTTTTCTTACCTTAATTCGTCGTACAGCCCCCCATACACTATGCGTTATCAAAATATTTTGGCATTCCGATATGAAAATAAATAACTAGGTTTAGAATTATCTACTATTTAATAATAGCAGATAGAATAATAGAAAACTATCATTATAACCTATTAAACTATAGTTTAATTGGACATGGACCCTCTTTTGTAAGTAGATGATTATAGAGATGAAAAAAGGTTGACCCATCAGGTTATTGATTACTTGTTAATTCGATTAGGGTTTTTTTTATTCGAATCCTGTGGTTAATTTATGGTCTGTTTTTTTTTTTTAATACCTGGAGGTAAATCTAATATATTTCATTAAACCCATATTAGTTATAGATAATATAGTAGCATTTTTATTAAATGACCCGTGATATTTAGAATCACCCAGTGAATTTTATTGAAGATAGAGAAGGAACAGGAATAAAAACTTAGAAATTAGATTAGGAAAGCAACCCTAATCAAAGCAACATGCATAACCGGAAGTGGATATTGTTTGTAAGTGAATTAGGGATCTGACTTTTAGATAATGTGATCACTGGGTCTGAAGACATTTTCTCTTAAGTAATTTTTTATACGGTCTCACCGTACAACAGATATAAATAAATTCTCTGATATAAAGCATATTTTCCAGTTCTGGTTTTATTTGATAGAAAAAACGGCCTGAAATATTTCATTTCATTTTTATTTTATTTTACCTTTAATTCTTTCCTCCTTTTTTTAAAAAAAAAAATAATATATCGTGTTAAAAATGATACACTGTATATGCTGAGAAAATAAAAAAGAATTTTCTTTTTATTTTTACATCTGTTGGTTTTAAAAACACCTTTTAACATAATTCTAAACCATTTGGAATCAAGATTTTCATAAAGTATTCAAAATCCATGTAATTTAGGTTTCGATGATCAAAACATGAAATGAACATAAAAAATAAATATAAGAAATTATATCTATACAGATGAAAATCCCACATATGTTTGATGTTTTCGAAATTGATTCTAATTATTATTTTTATTAGTTAATGGTAGGTTTTATGTTAAATAAAACCTTCTTTTTCCGTCATTTGTAAACATATGCGGTCATTTGGTAGTTTCTTTTTTTTCATCCTTTTTAATTTTTAATTTATTTTTACTCAGACATCCCTGAACTGATGGATCTTCAAGGAGTTTTTTATTAACTTTACACATCTTGTTCGAGATATTCATTTCAGTAGCGTGACACGATCATTTTGGTGAACTATTAGAGGATGCGCCACTGATTCGTTAGCAACAATTTATTTTAAACCCTTCTGACGAAAGTATTCGCATTATGAAGAGGTATGAAAGGCTATACAAAGTCCACGTAGGCCTAACCGGGGTTAAGCATGACTTACTCGTATATGCTTAAGAAAAATATAAATTGAAAAACTTGTTCTTAAACGTACTTATTATTTTGCTTTATTCGTTTTTGCACTTTAGTGGAATATAATATTTTTTGTACCACAAATTATTATTGGCCCAAAGTATACTTGATAGAATTTTAATTTTATGATTAATTTTTTTTATCTCTGAGAGTTTGGTTGGTTGTGTGCTTTGTTGGTATGTCTCTTCCATTGCAAGTAAAAAATTTAATGCGAAAATTTAAGCGGTAACGAGACGACATAAAGCCGTAAATGGTGCATTGTACCTTTTCGTTATTTTTTTGCTTGCTCTTTAGGAGCTATGCCGAATATTGTTTTTCTGTTCTTTATAATATTTTTAATTCTTTCAATATATTTTTATATTTCATAAAAATATTTAGAAAGGAACTCGCACAATGAAGGTTATTTATGTTATTTATTGTTTAGTTAAAGGAGACATTAAACCTTATGTGTATGTATTTTTAAATATTAACCGATCAACTATATCGACGTTTGCTATAAATACTTTACCATATTATATTTTATACAGAAAACGGGCAAAAAGAGTCGTTACACTTTAGAGGCCAATAAATTTTTATTGGCAATTTCGTATCAATTGAATACACAGAATCGGCAAATTTGTTACAGGAAACGAAACATATTTTGGCTAGAAAAAAAATAAAACAATTAATTTTTTAATATGAATTAATTATGTTTTATTTGATTTGCATAATAGAAATAGTTATATGGATTTTTATTTAGATATAATGGCGATAGACTGGATTTATGATCAAATGTTACGGTAATATATAGTTTCATAGACTATTAACTTAGTTCCTTTATATTACTTTCAATAAACTTTTTATTTTACAAGTTAACTTTATCCCAAAAACGAGTTATCCACTCAACAATGATAAATTGACAATATTTTCCATATAAATATAAACATTAAAATTTTACTATTCGTTTAGTTCGTAATGGTATTTTGAAGTGCAAAATATAGATTAAGGATTATAATGCGAATAGAGAAACTATAAAAAAAGAGATAATTTGCTACAAATTAACCTGAGGCTTCAGTAATTTTATATGCCAGAAATAGATATGTCTCATAAGTGGCTTTTCAAACCTCGACGGCAGATAGGTACAAATTAAAATTCTATATTCATTCAACCAACAAAGGTAATTAATTACGATTGTTTGGAAAAGGAAGTTGTATTTTTATTATTGCGTATTCAATGTCAGTTAGGGAGAGATGGGGTACTTGCTGTGGAAATTTTAATAACATACTTCAGGGGTCTCGAAACTTTTTAACCGACCACACTGACTCCTCCACGAAGTCCCGCGGGCCATGACTTTAGCTAGATTACCATACCAACATACTGTAGTTTTGAATTGTGTGCAAATTTTCACTTCGGGATTAACCGGCTAGTGAGATATCTATGGCACGGGGGTCACACATACAAAAAATATTTACAGATCTAAATATACTCATCAGCATTTAAAGTCGCTGCGACAAGTGAACTTGATCCACAACTGCAAACAATTTTCAGTGGAAAGTTACAGCTACATAAATCTCATTAACCATAATTATGTATAATGTTTAATTTTGTTATGTGAATTACCTATGTATTATGTGTGTAAGTTTTTAAGGATAAGGCTGGCCTTCCATTGGAGCGTTTTCATCTGTCCGAATTTGGACAAAAATTTGCGACTGCTACCATTGAACTGAAATACACTGAACGTCATCCATGGGAACAGTTCACTTCGTCAGAATTCTGACAAACGATCCTATTAAATTGGGATTTTTGGACGAACGGGAATTACTATATTTCTACATTGTAAAGAAATGTTAAAATTCGCAGAATAATGCAAAATAAAAGGCAATAAAATCGTACCTTAATCAATTGTAACAATAAATGTTCGATCAATCATATGAACCGAAACATATTGAAGCTAATGTAATGTCTGTTACTTATCCTTGATAAATTATGCTACTATTTTTTATCCAATTCTTTTTTTTTTTGTTTAGAAAAGTTGTTCTCAAAGTCGCTGATTTTGTCATAATATTGAATATCAGGTTTTTAATATTATAATAATATGATAATAATCCTATAGTGATGACCATCCCCGCTTTTTTTTTAATTAAATGAAAATGTATGGTAATTAATTACGGTATCAGAATCCAATAGTTCTTAAATCGAATTCTGATCTAAAAACTAACGATTTAACTATCGATAAATAATGTGAGTATCCACTGGTCTGATCGAATGTAAAATAATATGCTCCTGTAGCTTGTCAGATATAATTAAACAGAATCTAAACCGTGTCGATTTCGATTATCTAAACAGTTTAATAATTGAAATAAATGGTGCTTTGACAATGCAATGCCATCAATAAATATTAAATTCCACCTTTTTTTTATCTTCATTAATTCTCTTCTGGTGATATTTAATTCAATAATGATATTTTCATAAATTCATAATTATCTATAGATTTAAATTCATATTCTAACCGTATAATAAACCAATTTTTTTTATTTTAAATTAATTTAAAAGTTATGAGGAATATTATGGCGGTGACCTCTTCTTGTATAAGAAGATCTGTTGTGTCCACACTAATTTTTAGTCAAAATATTAGATCTCAGATGGTAGCCGATAATTATGATTTTTTTTTTAAATTTATTAGGGATACTTCCTAATGTTATTTCAGATGTCAGTGAATAACAGGAGAAACTACTTAAGTATTTATATTAAGGTTTTGTAATTCTATGGCTTTTAGCCCACTCAAGCGGCTATGTCTATTTGTGACAGTTGTTTATATTCGAATACTTCGCAGCGGGACACTTTTTCTTCTAAAGATTATATTTGAGTTTTTTGGTATGAATAAACATGCCAACAGAAAGGAATTTATATTTAAATGTTTACTGTATGTATTTTCTTATGCGTACCCCCAGTCATCATCTGCCTAATATATCTTGGCAATATAATGTCAACATCATCAGTCCTTTTGCTTGTTTGGGCTATTTCAAGAATGGCCATACTTAAATTAATCGAAGTTTGTACTATCAGAAATTAAAATTATACTCATATGGGATATTGATAATTCATTAATTATATTTAAATTTATATTCTAAACTTGAATGATATTTATACGTATCTACAACTAATTCTGTTTTTGCACGAACTTTTTTTACGCGAATTCTAAATAAGTATATCAATCTCTTTTTACGCGAGTCATTTTGATTTAGCACAAGCCGAGCGCGGACCAACTTCTAAGAATTTTTTTTTATAATAACTAATTTCTAAGAAAAATAAATTTATTTGTGGCATAGATATCAATTCCAACGTTTAAAATGAAATACACCTAAATCTGTTTTTGCACGATAGATTGGTTCCTGATGATTTCATGTAAAAAAAAGTGTGAAAGTGTTCAATAAATCACTTGATCATTTCACAAATAATTACTGAACCAATCAAGCAGATTTATCAAACCCCCAATATAATTAATCTGGCCTATGATATGCAATCTATTCGTGTGCGGTGCGTGTAATACATATAGAAAATAGAATTGATTTACTATACGCGACAAATACATTTTTTTTCTAAGAATTTAGGAAAAAATTGTTAGAAATTGGATTAGACAATTCGTGTTAAATCAAAAAATTCGTGTAAAAAGAGAACAAACATTTTTTTTGAATTCGTGTTACCTATATCAAATTCGTGTAAAAAAAATTAATGCGAAAACAGAATTAGGTGTAATTATCACTCGCACATTGCAACGAGAGGCAGTATTTTCAATATAAAAATATCTGGAATTCTAGAGAGATCATGGAAAGAATTTAATTAATATGTAGTGGATGAAGGTCATGCAGAATTTTGTTCATTTCAAATGCAAATTTACTTAAATTTATTTTCTTCTATAAATACAATGTCCTTCTGTTACACGAATTTTTTTTACGTCTGTAGGAACGTATCTATCGTGTAAAAACAGAATTAGGTATATTCCATGAATCACGTTAAAAGTGTTAGGAAATTTGATATGCAAATGGACATTATTAAATTATATAAATAGCCCAGACAGTCACTAATTTCCAAAATTTATTACTAAATTTATTGAGCAAATAATATTAATTAAATTATTATATTTTCGTCAATCAGATCCAATTTCTCACATCGCTTAATAATACATACTAATTCTAAATAAATAGTATATTGGTAGCATTCTTTTGATTGGCCCGAAATCCGTATGATTCAGTTTTTGTCAAATTGACTTAATTTCAGTAAATAAATACATAATGCTGTTATGTTTTATCGTTTTATATATTCATGTTTATTTTGGCAGTGACCCCCAATTTAAAATGTTCATATATTTCAATTAAATATGAAATTCATTAACTATACGTAATGTCATAAAAAATTATTTTTCATAACACTCGTATTTGCTTAAATTTTAAAACTGGAAATTTATTGTCTTAAATATGCTTAGCCATACAGTATAGCAACGAGTTTTCAAGTAAATTGAACCTTGTTTTTGTATACAGGGTGATTTATAATAAGTTTTGTATTCAAAAATTCGAGAAACAGTGTTTACTGTTCTGTATACAATTTATTGAACATTTTTCGAAAAATAATTTGTTTGGGAATTATTCGGAAAATATGATAAAATAATTATCCCTTCTTCATACATAATAGTAAGTGTGAGAAGTATTAGATTTTGATTCCTCTTTGTACATAATTAATGACAGAATAATTCGAAAATCATTGTATTTCTAATTACGGTGTATAATTAATGTGTACAAAATAATAATTCTGTTGTGATCTATTGTTAATATTGCTCGATCAATAAATCGCGTAAATAATTATTTAACATTGAACAAATCAAATCTTTTCTTTATTATCTATAGTAAACTGGAATTTACTTACATCTGTGAGCCAAAGCCATGGCATTTAAGAATTATAAAAAAATGAATTATGATTGGATATCTTAAATGATATTTCAGAAATTACACCTCGTTGTAGTAATTAATAGCAATCGTTTTATGATTTGCTTAGAAAGAAAAAAAAATGTTCCAATATATGTAGTTTCAGAAAAAAATAAATTAAAAATTTTTCTTCATTTTTCAGGTACTGACCCCCTTAATTCGACTTAGCGGCCATACCTTTATTTTCAAAATATAATATACATCTATTAAAAATAATATTAATAAATAGATCAAGGAATTTAGAAAAATTGTTCATTTAAAATTATAACTTCAAATTAGCCTCATTAATAATAATGTATATTTATTTGTTCATTCTTCCAATACTTATTATTGTCTGATCCTTGTATAAAATGTAATTCTTTTCTACTCTATACTTTTACATTGAGCTTAGCGGACTTTACTATTTGACTGTAATAACAATTAAATGTAATGAATTAGAATAGTAGAATTAGTGGTTAAATAAAACAATGGACAAATACGCTTTAGTCTCCCGCTCAAATTTTGATAAATTGAGGGCAAATTGGAAAAACATTTAGAACAACTATCCGACCTATACATTATGATAAGAAGAAAAAAAAATTACTTTACAATAAATTTATCTATCAATGAACATTTTTTCTCTTATCAATTATTTCACCATTTTTTCTGATAAGATTGGATAAAAAAAAACACGAACAGCATGACTTCGATTATACAGTAATTGTTCTGTATAACATTGGTTGCAATTAAAGCACTAAAACGATTTAATAAGGTTAAGACAATGTTTGTCCAACCTCGTTTTTGTATCCGATACATTTAATTGTTGGAAAAATTGCACATATAAAGTGCAATTTTATTACTACTACAGAAAGAGAAAAAAGCGAAATCGATACTCTTGGGTGTCTCGAAAGGTGTGCAAAAGCTATTATCGTCAATAGTTTTAATTATGATTTCATAAACACCTGTGTATGAATAAAAAAACACTGTAATTTCTTCGCTTGAAAAATGGAAAAATCCGGTGCAAATTTATTGCATTTCGCGTGCGCAATTTAATTTATAAAAAGGCATCAGAATAAAAAATAAATATCTACAATATGTGTTTATACAATTTTGCTGTTTTTATTTTTTTAATTAAAAGCCCAACAAACAATATTGTTAAATCATTTTTTAATGGTGTGTAATTAAGTATTTTTTTTATTCCATAAATATACACCATGGAATCATTGGAAATTGATGTAAGTTTTTAATCATTTCGAAATTTATTTCCATTTCTATTCTAGTTTCTATTTTCATTTATTTAATTTTTTTTTCACGAATATAATTAATGCGTTTTTTAGACTTGGTTATTTAGAACGATTTTTATTTATTTTTAAAATTGATTATTATAAATATATAAATATTAAAATGTGTCATCATAAACTCATTATTTCAATTTCAACGTCGTTAAAATCATCGATCAAATAGGATTAAGATTATAAGAAAAAATAATATATTTTAGTTGATATATTAAAACCTATGTATATATACGAGTACTTTCTTCTACCAAAATATTTCGGTTCAGAGAAACATTTAGGTCAACTTTCAATGACTAATATTCATTAATAATGTAATGGCTAAAGGTTCGCTCGAATTCCTATTGTACTATATGCTTTATATTATGCATCAACCCCCTGTAGACATACAAGTAATCACGCGAATTAAATCTCATGTCAAAGTCATTGAACCCCAAGGGTCATTAGAAATTGTCAATTGAATTGGGAAGTCAAGAACAAAACAATTGACCATTTTATGAACAAGGAATAGAAATATTTTACTGGTTAAAGAAAAGAACATTAAAAATAATCTTAATAAAAGTTTGATATAATTATTATTTTATTCATCATTATTTCAATTATTTAAATTATTATAATATAATAAAATATGTTTAGAAGTTGAGTGTAGGCGAAACATCATATCTCAAAACTATTCAACATCCACTTAAAAATTGTGTGGCCATTTAACATTTTGATCTTTGTGGGGTAATTAATGGTAATTGTTTGAATATGTGAATTACATAAAAAATTTCATGAAAAGGCAAACATAATTCAGAGAATCAAATAACACATTCACCGGTAACTATTGTTTTCCTATTCACAAAATGTGCAATTTTAAATGGACCTCAGCGCACTTAATATATAATTTTAATGTTCATTATTAAAATGAGAAATTGTATATCTCAAGTGCCTTGACCACTTCTATTATATGCATCAATTAAAATTATTTATTTAGAGGTGAATGAATAATAAAAGCATCTTTATATACATATTTTTCACAGGGAAACCACCTAATTCCATACAAACGTATATATACGTTCCTCATTTTTCTGCTTTATAATTTCCATTTCTTAATACCAGAGAGACGGAGATTTCATATTTTCTTTAATGATAAACAGAGCATTAATAAACAATAATTTTGATCGATAATTTATAGGTTTTTACAACGAACGCAATGAATAAATGGCAGAATATTGCCCTGTACACATGCACTCTTTTGTGTATGAAACCTCCTTATAATCCCATCATCGCCTATCAAGACATCTTATGTGAATGATGGCAATAAGCAGTTATACAATGCATTTACAAGAGAATAATAATAATAATAGCTGAGGGAAGAAAAAAAAAACAAACCAAATTGCAGCCGTTTTATTAACAAACATGCATAAAATTCGTTAATATCTCTCGTTGCATAGGATTATTCTTCAAGATACCTACTAATGCAATTTTTGGATTAAAAAATCGATTCTGAACAGGGTGTTTTTTTCCACATATTCATTTCTATAATTCAATACAGTGAAATTTGAGATACAGTTTCTTGGTTTGAATTACATTGATTGATCACCCGAATTATTATCTCTTAACCACAATACATTTGGTAAGGAATACCCTATATCTTTGACGGATTTAACAAAATAAATACGATGCATGTGCATTGTGCATATGCCTACTTTATACCTTATTTTACAATGATCTTAAATCTTTCGTATAATGAAGTGCATATAGACTTATAAAAAGGGAATATAGACAAGTATTACGTGTGTGGTGTGTGCTATTGAACGCACTCAAGTTCCTTTTGTCTCTCAACTTCAATGAAAAAATGTTCATATCAATATAACTCTGATGGAGTATATTAGACTATATAATCTATGTCTAGTATATACACAGTATAAAGTTGTAGTACCATCACCATTAGTGTGTAAGAAGGGAATGCGAGGCTCCTATTTCAAAAGAAATCGAATGAAAACAATTCGTGCTCGTTGTGTAAAGTGCATAATATTAGCATCATTGTATTTCATTTTCATTGTATATTAGGGTTTGGAACCCAAGAATGATGTGCAATTAGTACGGTTAGGGTATATGAAATCATTATTAGCCAATTTGTGCGTATTTTTAATAAACTAATTCCGATTTTGATAATAAAAATTAAGTATATTTATTTATTTATTTATTTATTTGTATAAATCAACAAGCTTTTAGTCTAACTGATATTTTGGGAAAAAATAATTCCTTAATTGAATTAAAATCAATTACATTAAGAAGTACAACATAATTGTCACAATAATGATAGTAATAATAAGAAAATATTTTTATGTATACATTTTACAAACTAAAATTTGAAAATTTAAAAATTATACGAAGCAAAGTATTTCCACAAAAATTAATATACAATTCAATGTAATTCGTCATAAGTTAAAAAAAGAAATCAATATAATTTATCAAAATTTGAAAACACTATCTACATTTGAATCAAGAACAGAACTAAGAACAAAGTCCCTAAGATCAAATATACATTACAAAACAAGAAACACAGTGAAACAGGGAACAATATAGCTAATTTTCGGAGGTAATGAGTTTTATGCTTTGTCGAAAGTTATGCCGTGACATATCAATATCTGATCATGGATTCGAAGCGTCCGTAGTTTGTTCTGTGGTGACCATATCTCAACAATTCGTTGGAATGAAGTTGTCTAGAGAGGATCTTACATCTTAGAGGGGTACAGGTTCGATTCTCAGTGTACCCAAGTAATTTGAGAAATTTAATTTGAATATGAAAGTACAGTCGAAATCGGTTATAACGACATCGGTTATAACGACATATCGGTTTTAACGACCTAAATTGAAAGTCCCGTTTAGCTTTCACACTTGCTAGAACAAATTTTTATCGGTTATAACGACATCGGTTATAGCGACAAATCGGCTATAGCGTCGCAATTTTTA
>JANTOP010019770.1:0-13416 GCA_027564815.1 Symmerus nobilis | reverse complement strand
GATCCAGGCTGTCAAACGCTTGTTTAAAGTCGACAAAGAGCAAGTATAAGGGTGACTGCCACTCACCTGATTGCTCTACAATGATCCTTGCCGTGCTAATATGATCAACACACGATCGTCCGAATAGCTACTGAAGATGTTCATAAAACCGTGACTAGTACTCCGTTCGGTCTATATGAATTCACGAGAATGCCGTTCGGCCTTAGGCATGCGGCCCAGACTTTCCAACGGTTCATGAACGAAGTAGTGAGGAGCCTTGATTTCTCTCTCGTCTATATTGACGACATATTAGTAGCAAGCGAGAATGAGACATCACATAAACAACATTTACGGCAACTGTTCGAGCGGTTAGATGAATACGGTCTTAACATAAAAGCCTCAAAATACGTTTTCGGCACGAACAATCTTAGCTTCCTAAGCCATAAAATATCCGAGAGGGGCATCCTCCCCGCTGAGGATAGAGTCGAGGCTATAATAAAATTGGCTGCACCAACAACTCTTCGGCAAGTTCAACAGTTCGTCGGAATGTCGGAATTCCACGTTTCACCGAACTGTTGAACCCGATCCACCCCCATTTGTCTCGGCTGTTAAAAGTCAAACCTAAGTACAAACTTAACTTCACTTGGCTACTTGAATGCAATGTTGCATTTGAGAGGGTTAAAGAAGCTTTAAGTAATGCTGTAATGTTAGTTCATCCTTGTAGTACCGTATTATTTAATATCACAACAGATGCGTCCGATTTTGCAGTAGGAGCCGCCCTACAGCAATACAAAAATGGACTATGGGAACCTCTTGCATTTTTATCTAAAAAGTTGAGTTCGACAGAATGCAAATATTCCACATTCGATCGCGAACTGCTAGCTATATACCTAACAATTAAACATTTTAGGTATTTTGTGGAAGGTAGACCTTTTATGGTTTTCACCGACCACAAATCTCTAATAAAAGCGATCTTATCAAAATCTGAGAAGAGTCCCCCGGCAAACCAGACACCTGGATTTCATATGTCAGTTTACAAACGACATTCGTCACCTAAGCGGAAAAACTAATGTCGTCGCAGATTTCCTCTCGAGAATAACACATGAGGAAGTACCGGCATTAGAAACTGCATATGATTTGAAAACGCTGGTAGACTTACAAGAGACTGACGTTGAACTTCGCGACTTACTTGCCAAAAATTACAGAACTAGAAAGTTCAAACTGGAACATATAAACATACCAACGACAAGCAAGTTGCTATCGTGCGAGATTAGTACAAATAAGAACAGGCCATACGTACCTGAACCAATCAGAAAAGACATTTTCAAAAAGCTTTATTGTTTGTCGCATCCGGGAATAATTGCTTCGCGGAAATTGATTTCATATCGATACTTCTGGCCTGGTTTAAATAAAGGCGTGAACCACTGGCAAAATCATGCGAATCATGCCAAAAAATTTTTAGACATACTAAATCTGGGTATGTAAATAAAGAAATACAGCATGGCAGGTTTGACCATGTCCATTTAGATTTGGTTGGTCCCTTGTCCCCCGTCAAACGGATACACCTACATGTTGACGATAGTCGACAGATTTACTAGGTGGCCCGAGGCGTATCCAATACAGGATATTTCGGCCCAAACTCTCGCGAAAGCCTTACTGTGTAACTACTGTGAAACTGTACAAGAGAATTCCCTCCCGTCGCAACGTCGCAGCTTTCGGAAGAGGGAGGTTTATGGGTTCGATACCTGGCAGCGACGAATTATTATCTTAACAATTATTATCTTATCTTAATCAGTAGGCAAAAAATATATATATCTATTGTCAATTAACTTAAAATGGTCAATGGACAACAGGTTAAGACCAAAAACAACTAATATAACTAAATTATTCACCAACTCGCATTGGTCAGCGTGGTGAATTATAGACCAGAAACCCCCGAATGAAAATTAGTCTTGGGGGAGGCCTATGTTCGGCAGTGGACTTTAGCAGGCTGATTGCCATAAAGAAATTAATTAGATAAGATGAGTGAAAACGATTTTTGTCTAATACATTTTACTCGATTAAGTCTATAGGTACGTGTCCACTTGAGAGTAATACTATCGAGAGCTACGAGATGGTATTCGCCGAGAGAGTATTCGAGAGTATTTCTTTCAAGTGGACATGCTTCTGAGAGTAGCTGCTGCTGCTGGACACGAATTTGAAGTTGATCAACAAAATTATTTTCCGGCAAATATGAGAAATCCAAAGAACAACTTCAGATTTGTGTTCAGCACCCCAAAAAACATAAAGTAAGCTACTAAAAACAATTACACCAGTAAACATTCCACATTACATCCCTTTTTGAATATTATTTGACTAGACTATAACTGCATTTTATGAATTATATACGAGGATAATTATTAGCATTAAGTAGCTATTAATTATATCAATTTCAGTAATTATCAACTAGTAATTTATACCAATAGTATCAATATTATTAATTCATTACAATTAAGGGAAAATGGAAAATTATAATTATTTCTTTGATCGTAAGTACATGCATTGGATATACTTAATTATTGCGTCCTTGTTACATCTTTCAGAAATGGAATATTTAATTATCTTTCCCTGTGTGTTTATTTACTTAAGGGGATATTCTACTTTCTCGGATTGAAGAAATAGGAATTTTTGTTTTATTTTTATTCGATAGTATATACCTTCGAGAATATATTCCTAATTTTTTTTGTATGCAGTAGGCATAGCTGATTAAGGGTAAGCAGAATTTACATA
This sequence comes from Symmerus nobilis, assembly GCA_027564815.1. NCBI lineage: Eukaryota > Metazoa > Arthropoda > Insecta > Diptera > Mycetophilidae > Symmerus > Symmerus nobilis. The sequence continues at coordinate 10,668 of JANTOP010019770.1, read as the reverse complement.
CGAAAATTCGATACGAAAACCATTTTTAAGGTATGGCGGGAACGATTCTAAAAAAACTATTTGACCAATCGGTCTAAATTTTTAACATGTTATCCTAGACATCTATGGCTATCGTATGAACCTCGGGTAAAGATTTTGCGCGAGGATTTTCGAAATGGCGGGCTATTAAAATATTAGGATATTAATTTTTTTCGATTTTTGATAAAAAAAATCGAAAATATTAATTAATTACCACGTCGAGGTTCATACGATAGCCACGGATGTGTAGAATAACATATGTATCGAAAATCCAGACCGATTGGTCAAATAGATTTCTACAAACCGAGAAAGTAGAATGTCTCCTTAAAATTAGAAAATCTCTTTCACATAAAATAAAAAAAATTAATTTGTATTTAGAAAAATCCAGGGTCGGTTGCTATGGAACGGATTTTACATTTGAGGCTGTAGCGTAGACAAATAAGCAAACATGGTGAAATAAATTGCTTTGCACGATGTTTCTGCTAACTTTTTCCTTTGAATAGTAATACGATCAGATGCATATGATAGTCGCTACAGCCATTCTCCTAAAGGTTTGCACTAGCTCTATATAGCATCCGATACGATACGAAAGAAATAAACGATTTTTTATGTAATTTTATGTATGTAAATCAAAATTATTCAAAAATGTAATAAAATATATTGAAGAAAAACTTAATTTAATTTTTTTGGTTTTGCAATCGTCTTGGTTTGAGCTGTAGTTTTGGGATTTCGACACCGTTTCTTCGGCGTGCTGGTTTTTGTTAGTATTTCTTTGTTGAAGACTCTCAGTATTAAGCTTTTAGCTATCATCTTTCTGATAGAATTATCGGAAATGGATTAATTTCCTCCAACATTTGTCCTTCGAAAAAAAAAACGATGAAGCAATTACAGAAGAGGTGTCTAAAAACTTGCTGGAAAATATTCGAAGGATGATGGATCCTCTGTATGAAATACAGTTTGAAGAAAACTTATACTTAAGCTTGGCCGATCATCTTCATTAGCTTGTTGTGTTATTCCCTGCTCTCTTGCATCTTGTGATTGCGTAGCCTCCTTTTTCTTGAGCTATCAATCTCTCACTTAGAAGAGAATCACTATCTGTGAATATATTGTCATTAAGTTGATAAATTACTGTACAACGAAAACCAGACTGTTTATTTGATGGTTATTACAGCAGACGGAAGAGCTTGGCTAACAATAGCAGGCAAATGCTGAATCTGAATTTCTTTTCGATGCGTTAGAAGCAAAAGTTCTTAGTGAATCTTTGAAATAAATTTTGAAAGGTCCCTAAACCAATCAGTCCAACGGCTGGAGATGATTCGTACAGTGTGGACAGCAGATCCAATACTACCAGGCGGTGCTTATTGAAGCTTTATTGGGAAAATTTGAAATATCGATAAGGGATCGTTATCTGGACAGAAAGTAGATTTTAAAATGAAAAAATAAGGTTAGGAAAATAAAGCTTTCTGGGAGCTTTTTAGTTTTTGCAAAGCTTTTGTACGAAAAGTTTAGTTTTGACATTTTTGTATTTTTCCTCAACTAATTTAGTAGCTCCTTTCATCATTACATCTTTTTGGATCCAAAGAAAATAATCGGTTAATCCGGATGAAATACCGCAATATCCGATATTTAAATTTCTTGGTGCGAGCCTTTATGAATTTTTAAAATATCTTACATTAGATAAATTTCAAGTTTTCCGAAATATTTCATTTTTGTATTTTAACCTGAACTGTCAAAGCAACTTTCTGCGTTTTTACATTTTTTTTCCGGCCAAAGAAAATATTCGGCATGCGCTAATAGAGTTGAGTAATGTTCTCCTGAATAAAGCAAGCGCGTGTGATAAAGGCTGTAAAATTTTGTTAATGGGTTATCAAATTTTGCACACCCTCTATACGGTGTGCAGAATTAGATATGTTTTCCTTTATGTTGACCGCACGCCAGTACAGAAAACTGAGCGCTAAAGTCAGGTGAGATACAGCGGCAACCCAAGTTATACGGCGGCAATCCGATTAATCACATGACGTAATAACTGCCATAGTGAAGTATACTATGAGCAAGTAGATTAAAATTACGGTGAATTCGGTTTCAATACATTCCATTTGTTATTCAATTAGATCTAACTAATGAAGACTGTCAGGAAGTTATAGAAGATTAAGAAGTCAATTATGAGCGCCCTCATATATGTCCAATTTTAGAGTCCAATTCATTGTCCCATATTTGGAATATTACAAAATAATAAATGTTACATAAAATAATCCATTTTATTTAGGTATTCAAATTTTCTTACAAATACAAAATGTTTTCTTAGCTTAACTGGGATTCCCCTTTTAGTGTTTGGTTTCCAATTTTTTGTATTTCATTTTGAAACTTAATCGATAGTTCCCCGAATAAAAATGGGGAATTCGAGAAGTAGAAACTAAATCCATCGCAAAATTATGACTTTGTCTTATAAGCCTGTATATACCGTAGTTCTCAAAAACTTGAGAATATACAATTGAATTTGGATTAGATAAATAATCAATAACACAAGGCAACAAAAAAAATTTCTTTTTGAGATTGTATTTAAAGAAATAAATTCTTATTCTATACATAGAATAATAACAAAAATCTTCATTTATTACTTATAAAGTTTGCTTTTGTATTTTTTACGTTGATATATAAGTCTTGAGGTTTTGCGTTGATTGTACAAGTATAAGCGGTAGGTAGCAGCACGTTTAAATAAAAGGGAGTCGGGTGTTGAGAGTGCGGGCAAAATTCACGTGGCAGATAGTAGTGAGTCTGCACTTGCACTTTACAGTGGTAAAACCTGGTAACACCAATTTTGTGTCACGCTGAGTCAAGAAATGGCTTGTAAACAGGGTTGGAATTTTTTAACTTTGATTGAATCGTTGAACGCAACGATAATCCGAACGATTCGATAAAAAATTGAGATTCACTACCTAATCTCATCGAATAAAATGGTATAATTTTGAAAATTTGTAAATAATATAAACAAAAGCTCCTCATATTTGGCACTTTACGCTTATATTTGAATAAATTTAGTATATTTTTTCTTCATAACAACAAAAAACATTTAATTTCTCTTCGACAATAAATAAATAAATAAATAAATAAATAAATGTCAAATTAACGACAAGTCGATCTTAGTGAATGCGTAAAGCGATGGTAAAAAATTTTGAACGATTGATTTTGATCGTTTATAGTTAGAGAATTCCACCCCAGGACGTTAACTCATTTTGCTTTATTTGTGGTGTATTCCTTAAAACAAGAAGCAACAAATTTTGTTTCTAAACAAATTTAAAGCCTTGCGGAAACAAATTTAAAGCACTAGTTCACGGTTTTCTCGGAAACAACCGACTTGAGAATTATAAAAAATTGATTGAAACTGTGCTTGAAAGATTTGCATTCATGGGGTGCAGAATGTCCCTTAAAGTACATATATTACATGCTCACTTGGACCATTTCAAAGATAGTATGGGTGCCCATTCAAAAGAACAAGGAGAACGTTTTCATCAAGATGTGATGGACTTTGAACGACGTTATTAGGGGCAGTATAATGAGAGCATGATGGGAGATTAAGTTTGGGGTTTCATAACGAAAAAGTCCATACAAACATAGAAGAAGTACGAGAAATTTCATTTTTCTTTATTTATCAATTCTTTTATATTTGAGTACCTTATTAAATTATTATTGCAAATAAAATTGATGTTAATGTGTTAATGTTTAAAAGTCATTTACAATTAATGTGTGAGATAATAGGTAATTTTTCTTATAATCCGAAATATTGTTCTGGTTTCTACAAAAGCAAACTTTATCTAATAAAACTATTTTTCCTTTTATTAGTTAGGTGGAAGAAACAAAAATCTGGCATCTAGAACCCAGACTCAAAATTCGTGTTGACCTGTGTGATATTACGTAATTGAGTATGTAGTATGCTCAATTATTTCTACCAAATATTAAATTATTTTGACCATTAAATCCAAAAGTAATTAGAATTTCTAAATTATGTAGTGTTCGAATGTATGAACAATCATAAAATAGAAAGGGATATGGGAGAAAGGAAGCGAAAAGTGGTAATTAAACGTAAATAATCAGTTCCTTAATTTTTGAGATCATTCGTACTGACTGGGGATGAAATCTCTTAATAATAAAATTATAATAAAATTGTTAAGGAACAGTATATCTAATTCCATCAAATATTTCATAAATTCCCTGATAAAATGTTGATGATTTGTGCTTAACCTGTTTTCATCTGATAACCCCCAACGAATAATATTCTACTAAATCATTTTTTTTTTGCTGTCCCATTATAAGAGTACGCTCTCCTACGATACCCCCCCAATCTTAATATTTTTTATCATTTAGGAAATTTTGCCTATGGCTCAATTCTTCGATGGAATCACTCCAAGGAAATCTCCCTCTTCATTACATAAAACCAAATACATATCAATTTTTATATGCATAAGCATTTAGAGCCATAAAAAATATTTCTCATAAAAATTGCGTAATAATCTTTACTAGAAATACGGGAATAGATAGATATTAGGATAATGATAGAAAAAATTATAAGGAGCTGAAGGAAAAACAGACAAACAACCCTCTGGCATTTAAAGATAACACAAAATATGGGCGATTGAGATGGACACATATTACTGGTAACCGTTAGCAAAGAATGGTTTGTTAGGGGAAAATATGTAATAAACTTAACCAAGAAATACAGAGTAAAATTCAATCAATTCATGACTCAATATCAAGAAATTTTTCTAGATTTCACTATATTCTTCTAGATAGAAATTTGAAAATCTAGAAATCTAGTAAAAAAACGCTGCTTTTAGATGGATAGTAAAAAGTGAGAGATATCGCATAGATTTTCCTCCGCTTCGTTTTTCTTTAATATCTCCTTTTATATAATATTTCATCCAGTAGCAGCGACATTCACTACTGGTATGTTAAAGAAAATGGAAAATTATTATTGGATATGTTTCTCTTCTTAGGGTTTGCTTCGCTTTATTTATTACTGGGTGTGGGGGGTGTATACCCTTATTATATTAATAATCACAAAAAATTTTATCTCGAACAAATAAAAAACTATTTTCATGGCTATTGACCTTTGATTATTTCTTGATTTTTATGTATTTTAGGGAAATATAATAGATGTAAGAGGATACGATAATAATAATGTCCTTTATTTCTATAGCAATTGCTGATTTTAATTTAACTATGACTTAAGTTATTAAAAGAAGCTGTAAGCTTAGGCTTCTCGTTCATTAAAATGTTCGAGTCAATTAGATTTTGAAATCGTAACTATTTTTCAGGTTATTCAACCTATAACCGAACCAATTTAAATTTGGATTTAAGACTAATTAATTTCTTTCGTAGTGAAATTAATTAATAATTCAATAATTAAAAATCCATCTACCTCGAAAAATAATGAATAGGAATCAAAAATCTATTGAGATTTTAAAAATATAACTTGTGAGAAGATCCATTAATCTTATGATCTGTATATATCACCTAAGTTATCCCTTATTTGAATCCTTTTCGAGAATTTTAATATTTGAATTTCCAGAAAAAATAAAAATGTTTTTCTGGAGAGTAGTTATTCTTTATTCGATCGGGATAACTACGATATGGATCGATATGGATCGACCCCTTAAAAATCACGGGGGTACATTTCTTGAAAAGTTCATTTAACAATTTCTGTCCGGTACCCTCCGGTTTAATTTTCAATAATCTGATTTTCTAATTCCTTAATAGAAATTTCCGGAAATATAACTCTTCCTAGATACGGTTAGAAAATTCTTAAAAATCACAGGTCCACCAAAAAGATTTTTAGTAAAAAATTTTATTTCTTTTTCCTTTCAAACAGGAAGTGAAATTTTAAAAAACAGTTGGGTTTTAAGGATCTGTGAAATTCCTAATTTAATATCTCAGAAATAATTCAACAGAAAAATTCAAAACTTATTTAATTTGGAAAATCTACGATTTGATTGTAATTGTCCTTATTTTCAGGAATATTCTGATGAATAGAACATTGGAACATGGAATAAATTATTCGAACGAATTAGAGGCTTTCCTTTTAAAATAAAAAAATGATTAATTTCCGATCTCCTTGTAAATCATGGGATCAATTTTCGAAATCAAAATTTTATTAAGAAAAGTTGGCCAAATTTGTCTGAACTATTTTTTCCTGAATACCCAAAGAGCTGCACGATCAGAATAATTCCGAGTCGGCGTGGAGAACGGAGAAAATCTCTTAAGAAACGAGTACGGGGAACAAGTCTAATCGCCGGGTATATAAATTGTTAATAAACCAAGCGCTTTCGGAAGTTTATTTTTTGTGCCTCTAGCTTTAAGATAGTAGCCTGGAGCGTATAAAATGGTTTTGATTTTTGGTAATTAAGGGTAGATTAATAGGGTTAATTTCAGAGAAATATTTCGGTCTCTTTATATGAACTACGGCCTTGGCCCAGTGCTGATAGGCCAAACTTTTTTATTTCACAGCTTTTAATGCCGATAGGGATTATTTTTTTTTAGTCAAGCAACCACCCCAAATCTTACGTCAAGAAACAAAATCAATATAGGCAAATTTATACATACTTACTCGGTACTAAGATTTACTTAGTATTTAGTGGTCCTCTAAGTATCTATTATTAGGAAAAGATTATTTAACATTTAGTAAAACTTTGCACAAAGTCTTAATGGTAATTAGTATTTAAGTAATTCGCCGAGTTAAATTGCATTTAAGACTTATTGGGATATAAGAAATTCATAATATTTTTTATGTTAATTCGCAATATTAAATAAACCTCTACCTTGGCCCAGGCGGCAACGTCGCAGATTTTGGACAAAGGAGGTTATTGGTTCGATCCCTGGTTGTATATGGGAAAGGCAAAAAACATAGACATAATTAATATTTTATGAAAACATTTTTTTGAGCCAGTTTTGTGCTTAGGAAGATTGTTCACTTCTTCAAATTCGTCAATCAATTTTTAGGCCGTTTTTTTTTTATCATAATTATAAAAATTAATATTTTATTAAGCAAATTTCGTTTGATTTGGCTGAAATTTTTTTCCTGAATACTTCTGTAGGTAAACCAAAAACTAATTTCGGGAAAAATTTTGGGGAAAAAAATTCGTTCAACCAGTTTTAGCTTGGGAAATTGTTCATTTAATCAATCGATATTTTTGGTTATTTTTCTTAATTATTATTAGGAAATTAAATTTTTATTATGAAAATTTCCCTCGATTTGGCTAGAAATAACTGAGACTTTTAGTATTGGAAGAGCCGTATTTGTCCTACATATATGGAACCATATTGGTATCTGCTGGAGAGGTATGTCTATGATCGATTAACTTGTATGACATACGGATATTAATGAGACTAAAATTACGCTAACCACCATTCACGTTTTTTTTTTTTGGATAGAGAATATGGAAAGCAATAGAATGTAGTCAAACATACACATTCTTTGCTCTAATAATTTTCTGACGTCTCACTGCATTATGTTTGATTTTTATTTGATTTATTTTACAGATATTTTATGCAATTTTGCATACTCGGCTACAGAAAAAACTAGTTGGTCTGGTAAAAGGCAAACACACTCAAAAATTGAGTATAAACTTTTGAAAATAGATAAATCCATTGCATATTGTGTGCACAATGCAATATAATATGCACACGAGTAATTGAACCATTTTATTCTGTTCATTGTTTCGTCTTAATCAAGTTAAAGCCAGACAATAAATATAGTAAAATCTCGAAATGTCCCATTGCCATTTTTTTTACCCCTAAAATAATTTTATGTGAGCACCCCTGGTTTAGAGAGTTTATTTTTGGCACGCCGTAGGATTAAGAAACAATTGTTTTACGCAAGAATTATTTATCTGATTTGGACTCCAAGGAAATTGAGTAAAGTGAATAGAATCCAGGAGAATCGATAAAAATCAAAAAGAGGAGGGGTAACGAATATGTCGGCATTTTCTTACTCCTCCTCCTTCTTACTCCGAATTTTCTAACTTTCCCCGTCGTTATCAGAGTTTACCGAATTCGTCCATTCCCTGAGTATGTCCTGTTGCTGATTTTCATGAATTTTTCCGACCGGTTACGACCTTTTAACTAAATTTCAAATTGTACCAGAAAAAAAATTTGAAAAGCTCAAGGAAAACTTTCTTTTCATAAAATTTGAAATTTAATTTACATTTTCTATTCATTAATTTTAAATAAAACCTGTAGTTTTCACAAAAAGCTTCGCAAATGTTAAAAGTTCAAAGAAAGCTAAGAAATCTATTTTCCACATAAATTACGACTTTGGAGCGAAATTTCTAAATTTCCTAAGAAAAGTTTGCATATGTCAAAAAAGCCGATTGAAAGCTTACGATTAAAATTTCATCCTCTTTTTTATCGTGTTCATTAGTTTTAAATGAAATTAAAATTGTTTGCAAAAAATTTTTCCAGTAACTTAAAAGCTAAAAAAAGCTATAAGTTTCGAACTCAGTTTTTAACGATTTAAATCTATTTTCGATCTAAATTACGAATATTCAAATTTTCCCCAAACAAATGTACCAATGTCTAGAAAGCACAAATTTAAAATCTCATTTTAAACTTCGAAATTTCATTTCATTGGATTCATTAATTTTAAATGAAATTGATAGTTATCCAATCAGTTAAAAGCTCAAAGAAAGCTCTAAGTATCAAAATTCATTTTTAACGATTTTAAATCTGTTTTTCATTTAAATTATGATCTTTTAACGAAAGTTCAAATTTTCCCAAAACCCAATGAACCAAAGTCAAGAAAGCTCATCGAAAGCTTAAAAATTAAAATAATTAATTGTAAATGGTTTATTTAAAAATTTATTCCCCTGCACCAGTTGCCCAACTAACGATCGTATCAAAAATCTGGACTGTTGCTATGCATTTGCCAAAAATATTGAATCGGTTGGCAATATCTCCTCTAAACAAATATAATTTGCTTCGCTTAAACATTCCGTTTGTTAAAGCTAAGTAAATGCAGTAGTTATTCATCAATAATATACCTCATTTAAGATTTCATAACTAAATTTTATTTTATGAATGCCCAAAATAATTTTTTTATGCTTAAAATTAGCAAATTGTTCGATCTGGTTCTGATATTGAGAATTCTTTATATCGTTACTAAATTATATTGAAATATGCTTTTAGTTTAGTGTATAGATTATAAATTTTTATTTTTCTGATATTAATACAATTTATAAAAATGGAAATAAGAAATTGTTTATTAAAATCAAGTAAACTTTATGATGACAATAAGGTACGATCTACTAGATTTTCGTAAATACTCGTATATGATCCGAAATAGAAAATAAAACTTAAAAATGATCTTCATATCAAGTATCGTCGACTTTAGCTTCTTTTAACTGATGATAATAGTCATCAATATTCATCATCACCTCGCCTAATTTTAATAATAATAATAATAGCGCATTTCAAGTAAATATATGTCGCTACTTAGTAAATGAAGGTTAAAAATTAACATCACATTCTTAAATTATGTAAATGAATGGTGGATTTAAATAAAAATAAAATTAGTATATTAAGGGTGTAATAATTCTTTTTATTTCAGAATATGTTCATACATCATACAAAATCTAAGGCCATGTTTACTAAAAATTAGGATACACGAGATAAATTCTCTACGTTGAATTCTAGAAGAAAGCATATATATACTCATATGAAGCACGTATTTGCTTCAACGCTAAATAATTCTAGCATCCTTTATTGAATTTATAATAGTAGTTTTGATGTCATGAAAAATGCTGGATTAATCTGCTTTACTCACAATAATATATTGATCATTCCAACGATTTTAGATCCTTAAAATGTATCCTTTCTAGTATTTAGATAAAAGGAAGAAAATTAGCTAGCATATATTATATTAAGGAATATACGGGTTGATGAGGATATAAAAAAGCGGAAAAAGTATGAAAACTTATTCAACCAAAAATATATTTATTACGAAAGGAAACTCGTTTAGAAAAACTTTTCCATATTTGTGGTGACACATTTCAAACATCTTCTGTTGAATATAAATGTTATCCTGAATAGTTTGAATTATCCCCAGGGGCCATTCCTTGACACATAACAATTCGGCCCATACCATCGGTGAATTGTTCCATTTATGCGTTTCTTATTCCATTTATCCATAATTTCTATGTTGGTATCCCTTTTTGAATATAGAAAATATATAAGAAAAATTCTACATATCACGCGGTGGTAAATCGCTATAGGGCTCGAAGACAAAGTGATAGTATGAGGGGTCACATAGATTATTATTTTTTTTCCGTTATCATTCTATATGTACCAGAGGCGGGCAGTCTTTAGCGCAGAAGACGAAGTGCACACCCTAAATATCAACAAAATCGTAACCAATTTTTATTGCTGCAAATTGCAAACTCAAATCGATCAGTAAAAGACATGCGATACTTGAAGCCCTGTTTTCTAAGATCTATACTCCCCATCGACAATATAAACTCAGTGAAATTGAAGATTTTCTGAAAAGCTTTAAGAAAGCTCTAAAAGCTAATCGAAAGCTTTTAATTAAAATATTGTGATTTTAGGCAGAATGGATAGAATTTAATTTTTCTCCCCAATAATTAAATTCGAATGAAATCCGAA
>JANTOP010019759.1:0-13418 GCA_027564815.1 Symmerus nobilis | reverse complement strand
GGGGGGGTGGGGGGGGGGGGGGGGGGGGTGAAAATACATAGACACATGAACAAGGGCGGTAAAAGTTAGCAAATTACGTCTACTTTCACGTAAAAAAGTTGAGTAAAAAAGCCCCGAGTTGATAAATTGAAAAATGACTGAGATACAGTGGTTTAGAAAGTCGTAATTTTTTTATGCTTCAATCAGGGATCCTACCTTAATACGAAAAGGCATCTGAAGCTTTTCATTATCCCAGCTCAGCTTGCGAAATATTATACATTCGGGATATATACCAACGAGATCCCACAACATTGCAACACTGGCCTACAACACTTATGACTGTAACAAAACCTTACCTTATAGTTAGTTCCGTTTTCTATTTAATATTTATTTAATTAATTGCAACAATTTATCAATGACATTGCTTTTAAATGACCCATCTTAAGTTATCTTGCAATGCAAATATTTGTCAATTCAACACGTCAATTATGCAAATAATAAATAATTTAATATATAATTGAAAATAAATATGATTTATTATTGCATGAATAACCTTTTCGACTTTATTTAAATAATTTTTGTAAACAATTTTCTTTTAGATTTTTTTTTTATTATACTAACTATTATATTTTTCCCTAAATTATTCCATAATCTTTAATCAATAACAATGGGTTTGTGTAATACTACAGTTACACCTATCCGTCAATTTATGATCTTGTTCTTTATTAAGGGGACCAAACCAAACCAAAATAGACCAAGAAACCCGTTCAAATGTAGAATTTAAGATGCGGTTTTAGGATTGAATGAATATGCCATTTATCTCTACTATTTATTTTTCATGTTTTCCAAGATTTAAAATTCTCCTGGGAGCTCAATTTTCATGCGATTTGACTGTTTTTTTCCACGTACTCAGAATAATATTACGAAGAAATTATATACAGACAGATTTTTGATATATTGTTTTGTATTAAACAACATACTGCAAAAAACACCTGAAAATAGTCGGATATTTTTCGGTTTTTTGTGTCAAATTCAATTCAAAATGCATCCCAGTAAACAGTGCTGGACACCTTATCGATTATAATTTCTCGTATATTTGTAATGAATAAAAATCTTCTACGAGAATTCTGCGGGAATCGTTAAAAGCTGCACAACATTTTTTAATCGAGTACATCTAGTTAGCGTATAAATCGGTGGGTAGCTGTTATGTATTATAAGTATTATCAAATTAAATGAAATCATAATATTATAAGTCAAGTCAAATCAATTACGAGTAAATAATGGCAAATCAAGCGTCTAATTTGTATAATATTTTTTCTTTAATTTACGGCATTTCCGTGGAATGTCAACTTCATAATCATTCAGTATTTTCCAGATAGATTTTATATAAAATAGCGCTCGAGGATATGTAGGCAAGAATAAGTTAATTATAATAATTGACTAGAACCGAGACTAGAACTCTTATTTTGCTAGAAGAAATCCTGATATTTCACGTGTAAATTATACTTGTCTTCATGGAATTTTTTTTTCTCAAAGGTTAATATTTGAAATAATAAATAAGAAGTATTCACGTTTAGTACACGTTTCATTACAATTCTATTACCGAAAATGTTGTGTTTTGCAAGCAGATATTAAAAGTCAGCAATTGTGTGTCATAATATTCCGTTCCATTTTACGGAAAGGCCTTATAAGAAACTATGAAAAAATTTCTATCTAGGGACTTAATTATGTAAGATAATTTGTGGTTATTAAATACCCCAGGTAGCGGGGGTATTTATCTTCGCACGATATATCAGTTAATAATGATTAAACATTTCTGACTACTATATATTATAGACTCAAAATTTTCCGTTAAAATCAAAAATGGGAAGAGGCTTGAAATGTCTGATTAATAATATAATAACATCAAATTTAATAACGCCATTTAGGTATTAAAAGAGGGCTTCTCATTTGTGTCAATATAGACTTACCGATTGAAGATCAATCTTTGATTTATCAAGAGCCTTCGTTTATTTGTGTTGAATATTTTATAAATAAATCTTGACAACCACTTCATTTCCATCAACTTTAATTTGGCAAAGATTGACCGAAGCCTTTAATAAAAAGCTGTAAAGTATTGATGCTTTTTATTAAAGGCTTCGGTCAATCAAGGAAAATTTATTTAAGGAAAAAGGATAGTTGCTTTCATCAAGAATAAGGTGTTCCTATTCTTTGTTTTTATAATAATTTTTTTTTGGTAAGAATTTGTCCGTCAAAATTTAACTTACTGATATTTTCTAAAGGAACATTTTAATTTACCGTGGGATTTTTTTCTTATATTTTTACTGGGTAATACGAGTACGTAGTGAAGTTATGGTCCGGTAAATTGATCCGGTGTAGTAACGGGGAAAACTAGTATTTTTGTAATTGATAGAGGTCATAAAATCATAATACAAACTAATATTTTTATTTGAATGGTTATTTGTGCGACGAATTTTCAAATCATTCAATTTCTGATGTATACATCAATTTTAGTAGATCAGGGTCTGTCAACCGGCGAATTCTGTGCCCCGAGTGTATATTTATAGGCCCAGGCATAAGTTTTCGAACCAGTTTAAAAAAATAAGTATATTTTTAAATTACGTTAATCGAAATTCATAATTAATAGGTGAGCAAATTTTTTTTTAGAAAGAGTTTGAGGAGAACAATTGTTTAGTTGAAATGGATAGATCCAGATAGTTTTGTGTCGACATTTGTGTCATCCTATACGCCAGGACTAAAATATGTTAAACACATAAAGCTCGTTGCTCCTTCCTTCCCAAATATCACCCTATCCAGGATCTATAGACTGAAAATTTTAAAATTTTGCATTAATAGTATTAAAATCAGGTTGCAATAATATTATGAAGGAGACAACAATATAACTCATTTTAAAAATACAATATGTTAGATAACCACCTAAGGTTTCCGTATCATTAGCTCAAATAAGTCTTCCCCTAAATGGATCGCAACTCAAATCTTCAAATTTAAAATTTCAATATAATAGACATTTTAATAAATGATAAGTATTAATAATAAATTTAGTATACTACGTCGTTCACAATTTCACTTCCCAAAATTCGTTGTAATTCGATGTAAGTTGTCTACAATTTTGAGAAATTCATTTTTTCATTATTTATTTGGGAGCAATCCTGCGTCATTATATTTTTTTGCTCATGCTGAAGAAAATAATTGGAGAATTTTGTATATTTCTTCAGAACAATTCAAACAGGGAAATAATGGAAATTAAAGCAAATCATCGATTTGGGAGAAACCAAATTATTTTTCAGCAAATTGAAAAAAATAAAATAAATAAATTATCGGATTTCTGAAAAATCGGTTTTTGGCGTATGTAATTTTCAAAATATAACTTGTTAGTTGACTCCTCGAGGTTTTTATAACATTCTACGAGAATAGAAGATAACGAGATTTTATATGGGATACGTGATAATAATATAGGAAATGACTATATTCTCTAGGTTGGGTAAAGAAAATGTTGGAAAAGTCGAATAAAGTCCTGGAAATTGGACTTAGAACAAGTCGAGAAGAGACGGCAAAATATCGATTATTTCGCAACTTTTATGAGGTCCTTACTGTCCCAACTTTTCCACAATGTGTTAAGCTTGTTTGTATTGCTGATTTTGATCTCAATTTTTCGAATTTTATCAACTTTTAACGATATATTCGCTACTTTTTTGTGGTATACCAGACTTATGTGTCATGTGGACAGACAGTACCGAGCTTAGTCCGGTTTTCGCCGAATCGTAGTGTTAGAAAAGTGGATACTTTTTTCGAAATTTACATATCCTCGGATTATAACAGTGTTAAATTTAAAACCTGTAAATTTATCACGGTACAGTGTACAGCTTTTCGGAATGGAAGTAACTGTTTTAATATATATGTATTATATATGTATAATGTATGTTCTAACTGACGTACGTCTTTTTAAAAAAAAATTGATAAACAGAAAATGTTTAGGTTTTTAATTTAGCGGCACTAAGCTGTTGTTAACTCAACAAATTAATGATATGTTTTATAACAGCTAATATCTGTTGTGATGACTACTATTCTCTTTAATTAGAAATACCTTTTCCAATGCAGAAGTTTTCAGTGTAAGTTAGCCTTTGCATCTGGAAATTTTTTTGACCCTAAGGTTATGTCTTAAGAACGTTTCGATACCTCGCTTCGTCGCTATTACCTGGTAAATCGAATATGGACTATAGTCACTAGTGTATTGTATCTAACAGTAGTAAACCCCACGGAACTTTTTTTTCCACTACGTCAAAATACGGACTTCAAAGGGTTAAGGAATGTTTTGCTTGTGCTACGTAAGAAATAATTGTCACGTGAATGGACATGCCACGTGAATGAACAAACGTCAATAATAATGTATACATAATGTTATAATTCTACGTCTATATTTATATAGATAGGGAAATCCATTATTTAAATTAGTATATAATCCATGAGGAATCCATGTATGATAAAATTAATGATGCACTCTTATGCAACAATGATTTTTATCATGTTTTGGATGAATGCCATAATACATTCATTTTTGATAAGAATATCTTTGTAGCAATTAAAATAGTAAAGTAAATGACAATTTATTTCTTGATAATAAACCGTCTATTCTCAAGTATTATATTTGTTATATTGAATATTTTCTTTCCACGAAATCTTGTTGATTTATAGGTGGATTTAGGCATTGGGAATTTATAATTTGTTAAATTGATTTTCTAGATTGTATTTAATCTCCCATTTCGCAATCACAAATTTTCGGTACAAAACACCTAATTTTAATAATATCTTTTCCTTTAACTATAAGTCCTAGAGATTATAGCGCGAATTTAATTTCCTATAGATTATCTTAAAATATCTTTTAAGCCATCCGATAAGAATCCCCTTATGTGCCTCCTATCGTATCCTATGGCCGTGTATGTCATTGGTACGAAGAACTGAGGAGTCCTAACATTTTTGAGGAGTCCCGACTCCGACTCCGACTCCGCCTTAAATGACAGAAAGTATTTCATATATGATTTTGATGTTTTACATTTTATTAATTATATTTATTCTGTAGATTATACAGTAAAAAAATGTATTTTATTTATTGGCCACTGCTGAAAAATTAGGTTTCATTTGTATAAGACAAATTGTTAAGCTCATAGTACACGGCATATAAATGGTTGCATACGTTTGCGACCTGACGTCACGAGAAAATGTTGATTATTTAGCACGGTTGCATATGGTCGCAAACGATTAAATTTGGGTAGTACACGATATGCGACTTTTGTCCCAAAATAGAGGTAGTACACGGTTTGAAAAAAATGTCCGCATATCCCATATGCAACCATTTGCAACTAGAGCAAGTCTGCATATATATGCAACTTTCTTGTACACGGTGACATATGCAACCATTTATTATTTATCATCATGTTATATTACTAAAAAAAAACCATTTTACTAATCCTTATACATGGGAACTCTACAGTACTATATTAAAGCAAACACATTGAGAATAAACACTAACTGCCCTTACCATATACCCTATAGGTGAACTGGGTGTAATTGCATGGTTGTGTGGTACACGTTTGTGCCACCATTAATAGCACTGACATTCAAAAATTAAAACCAAGATTCAGCAAATGCACTTATGCTTAATACCTTCAACATCCCAGCAACAATGGCACGCACACACATACCCACACGTCTCTCTTATTACTTTAGCCGTGGCAGCAATAATGGCACGCACACACACACACACACACACACATACCATGCCTAATAATTACACATGGTGTCTGCGCAGTGATTACCACACAACCATTCTAAAATGAGTCTCTTTGCACGCCAATTAATAATTTCAAAATTATATCACATTTATCCTTCATATCCCAGAGTCCGGATGGCCAGAAACAGATTAATAGCCAGAAGAAGTTTACTCAGCAGAAAAGACGTGGCGAATTTTGAGCATGTGCCGGAACACATTGTTAATTCGTACTTTAGTTCTTGCACATACAAAAGCAGAATGCTTGTTACGGCTTTTGCGCTGGTTAAGGGAATGAGACTGCTAACCCTATGGAGTGTGGTCAGATGGACCTAATTCCCGAACATAAATAAATTGATTACGTATATCCGTATATGATGTAGTCGGGTCCGTACCATACCAATAAATATTGATATGTCGGTCCGGATGCCTTGGATGACCCCTACTCCTACTATTATGGGATGTTGTGTGATAGTCACATCGCATCTCATAGCACTTATATTTTAACAAATAATAAATTAAATAGAAGTGGCTGAAATGGTTGCATATGAAAAATATGCGGCGGTAAAAATTCGAGCTATCGCATATATTTGATATGCAACATCATATGCAACCATCGGCCGAAATGGTTGCATACAGTCGCAAATGATATGCAACCAAGTAGTACACGGCACATAAAAATGGTGCAAATGCGGTTGCAACCAGGGTGGTGCATATGTGTTGCAAACGTTTGCGACTCATATGCAACAGCAAAAATTGTGGTAGTACAAAGTATGGCTATTACAAAAACGATAATTATAATAATTAATGAATTTGCTCCTAAAAACAAAATAGCCGTCTGTTACAATACAGGCAGATCTTACAACAATACAATACTGCCTTCTATTGCAATACTGAAAATGCAGTTTCTGCTATGTATGTAGTTTTAATGTCAGGCTGCCATCTAAAATTAACTTAACTTATAGTCCAGTAAAAATATAGTTCAGTAAAAGGCGTTTCTGTGAAATAAGTGGCGGAAAGTTGAATTTTTGTAGATACGTTGTTGGGGGGGTTTAAATAAGATCTGAAAGTTGCTCATCGATCCGAGTTCCGCTAACCATACCACGCGCGGTCAAAGTTCGCGAAAATCGTTTTTCATGAATATCTTGTTAACCGTTAACCGGGAAAGGTACACAAGATGTTTTTATAGCTCTCAAAATTACCTATAAAACTTATTTATATCTTTTTTCCTTGCAACCAACTGTTTCGACAATAATTCTATTCGTAAATATAACGGTGACATTAGTTAGTCTCTGAAAACGTGCGATTTACACCTATAGGCTTTTTCATTTCTGTAAAATATTTACGGAAATGTGTATAAAATAACTATGTCAAATATGGCTTTAATGTTGCTCGTCTTGCAATAAATTGCAGAAAAACAGTCGTTTGGTTTTTTGCAATTTCTTGCCGCAACACGATCCTTCAACGAAATTAAAAATAAAAAGAAGTTCGAAAATCTCGAAAGCTCATTGGCTTGTCATTTACTATAATTTGGAATTTAATTTTTATTCGATTCATTAAATTTAATAAAAATATGAGATTTTCGGTAAACGCTTTCTCAGCCCATTGTAAGCTCAAAGAAAAATTTTAGGTTCGAACCTAACTTTTAAAATCTACTTTCTATTCTAGATATTGGACCTTTGACGAAATTTCAAATTTTCCCCAAAAAAAATGCTTCAAACTCGAGAACGCATATATTTAAGCAAAATTTCAGGGCGATATATGAATTTTTCAAAAAAGAGCAAACAAGGATAATGAATACAATTCAATTCGACTCATTAAAGATTTCGTAGAAATTTTAATTTTCCACGAAGCTTTCCTACGAAAGTTTCCGATTTAATTTAATTTATTTAGCGGGAGATCAAAAAGATTTAATAATGAAAAAAATAATATTTTAATTAAAAGCTTTGGATAAGCTTTCAGAAGTTTCTTAAAGATCTTTTCAGACGATTTTAAATTTCGGTGGCGTTAAATTATTGGGATAGAAAATAGATTTTAAAACGTAAAATTTCTTACAATGTTTAATTTTCCACTAAACTTTTTAACGAACATTTCGGATTTTATTTCGGAGAAAAATTAGATTCCATACTGCCTAACTAAAATAATATTTTAATTAAAAGCTTTCGATGAGCTTTTAGAACTTTCTTAAATCTTTTTCAGTAAATCTTCAATTTCCATGATTTTTTAGGATGGAAAATAAATTTCAAACCGTATAAACATTTATCCGATACGATATCTCTACGTCGATGGAGAGTACTAGATCTTGGATAACAAGACTTCATGTACAACATAACTTTCACTGATGGGAAGAATCCCTAGATAGGTAGACTATAGGCCAGATATCAAGACTTTTTTATAGTACCACATAATTTAATCTAAAATTAATATATTAAAAAAAAATAGTAAAATGGTTCAAAGTTATTAAATAAAATAATTTGAGTTAGCAATTTGCAGCAATAAAAATTGGTTACGATTTTCTTGATACTTTAGATGTGCTCTGCGCCTTCTGCGCATTAGACTGCACACCACTGTCTCAACTCGTTTGTAGGAAATCACCATTCTTTTTTCGTATAACTTCCACTGCCGGAAAGGTTGAAAGAGCACTTTTACATATAGGATAAATTAAAAAATGTTCATCATCTACATAAAATTATTTATTTTCCACAAAATGTAGGCAATTTGAAAAAATTTGGTTTTTTTTGAAAAATATCGAACTTCATTCGGTTATAAATAACGTAATTCTTCGTAAAAAAATACAGTTAAAGTTTGAAGTCAATTGGTAGAAAATTGGAAGAACTACCTTTCCGGCAGATTTTAAAAACATGGTTCTGAGAAAAACGCGATTAAAGTTACATTATATTTGTTTTTGGTGATGATAGGTGCTGTTTGAATTGTTGTTTCGTGCATATAAGATATATTTCGTCGGTATACTTCCAGAAGGCACTAAGTCAATTTTTTCCAATTTTGAGTTAATTATGGGAAAGTGTAGCATAATGAATCTACTCTATGCTATTAAAGTTTCATAACTAGGAAGAGGATAGTTTCAAAGATATAGCTATGACAAGATTGCATTAACCCATTTTTCCCATATGTTCTAGTATAGTCCCTTCAGTCCCTTCTGGCTGTATACCGACGATTTGCATTCATTCTTGGGACGTTTATAGATTATTTAGGTTAATTAGAAAAAAAAATGGAAATGGAAAAATATGTATGGTCATTTTCAGATAGTTAATAAACACATTGAAGAGTATCGTACAATAATCCAGAAACCATACATTTTAGCTGTTATCAATGTAAGCTAGGAATAAAAATAAAACAATGAATTTACAAGAAGATTTTTAATTTATATTCTTGCAATTCAAATAAATTTAAGGACACAACTTAAATTGTAATATATTTATTAATTCTATAAATGCGAAATTTCAAAATCAGTTGGAATATTTATAACCTCCGTTATAAAGTCATAAGGATATAAAATATTTAATAAAATTAATCTACATATTACGAATAAATTAATAAGCCGTTAAGTTCATTGAAATATTTTAACTTTAAGCACATTGATAAAACAGCTGCGGCTCATTGAACTTTTTAAACATCTCTGTTAAATTTATTGGATTTTATATAGCTAACATGTTTTATGTAATCCTTCATTCGTCTATTTTACATATTAATAAAAATTGGTAAATGGTAATTTAGTTGAAACTAATTGTTAAAAATTAAATTACAAAGGGAGTTACTATGTTATTTTAACGAGTAATTATTTGACATCTTTTTATTATAACGAATAATTTACTGTCTAATTGAAGAAAAAATAAACTTTTGTTAATAAAATAGTCAAAAATAGTCAGATGGGACTCGAACCCACAACTTTCATATTACCAGGATGTTACTATCCAATTCATATATTAATTTACATTATACGGTTCCATCAGTTTAGCGAGTTAAATGTTAGATTATTTTTAGAAAAATTTATTGGTAGGCGATAATTGATTGTAATCATGATATAACCATTATTTCCGGTAGTTTACTATTGAACGTGATTAATTTAGAATTTAGATCGCTTTTAAATGAATTAGAACTATAGTATACGAGTATAACTATTGTATATAGTATATTAGGATATACTACTTTTTTAACGCTGGCCTGGGTCTGAAGATTTTTGGTGAAAATTTGTTTGAATCGGGACGGGCCTAACTTGTTTAACTTTAGAGTCATTCCAGGCCAAATCAATACGCTCATAAACCTCACCATCTCAGATTTTCATGAAATTTTACAGAGGTATACCATTCATATAGACTTGCAAAAATACTCAATTTCATCAAGAATAAGTGCAAAATTTCATTATCGAAAGTTGAGTGGTTCCTGAGAAAAAGGTACTGAAAGTTGGAAAAACACACACAACACTAACATAACAGATTTACTGAATAAGCCCATTAGGCTCATTACTGTACTCTTTCTTCAGGCTATAGTGTTCAAATTTTACATTGAAGTGTAAAAATGAAGATTTTTGTGCTATTCAGCTAAATACAGGGGTTAATAAAAACCAAAATTCAGTTTTTAATTTTTTTAACAATGAACACATTTATATTTCGCCTATTGATTTACAACAATACTATTTATTCATGGAATTAATTTAAAAATTTTAAAATATGTATGAGCTTTTGGAACAAATAAAAATAAAAATTTTTTTTTACATTTTGACAAAAAAATTTTTCTATTAGCCTATATTAGGTTTTATACCACATGAAAGAACATCAATAATGCTGTAAAATGACACCTCACCTAGCTCTCTAGCTCAATTGGGAGACCTCCTAGAGCAATTCAAAAAATGTAACTTTACAATTTTTGTCAAATTTTTTACAACTTTACATAGCTGTAATAAAAAAACAAGTCGACATATCTCGATGAAATTGAGTATTTTTGCAAGTCTATATGAATGGCATACTTCTGTAAAATTTCTTGAAAATCAGAGATGGTAAATTTTTGCTTAAATTTGTGTTGATTTGACCTGGAATGACTATTTACTTAAAGCCATGTATTATGCTGCACGATAACGATATCATATAGAAAATATGTAATACAAGATAACAAGGTTTTTCTAGTTATCGTTTAGGAATCTATAGATCAAATTCCAAATATCAGATCAGAGCTTTTTTGTAAATACGTTTTCCAAGGCGGATAAGTATCCTGTTCCTAACGGTAAGCTATTTTCACGTGCACCATAACTTACCACGTAGAGATGAAAACTCATCTGACAAATCTTCTGTTCGATAAATCGTTACCCTAAGATAGTCACAGAACTGACTCGCTTTAATGAAATTTAAGTTTCTTGCATACCAAGGGGGGTCCGAATATTTTTCCTTTTATTGGTTAAATTCGTATCTCTCTATAATTTTATGCTCGAGACTTAAACCGAATTCGTGAATAAGCGTTATATGGATACTGATGTGGTCAATCGTATTCTAAAACCCGGCACGCCTTTGGAATGTTCAACAATGTCTGGAAATCCTCGCAGATCTCGCAGAACTTAAAATTCAAAATATTTAGGAAGAATTGTCTTTCAGCCCTATTATACGGTTGCGAAACTTGAAAGTTACAAGCTCTATTGAGTCTCGAATCCAAATATTCGTTAACAAATCTTTGAGACGAAGTTGTAAAATATACTACCCATCCATCGTCTCAAACGAAGATCTGTGGAAAACGACTAACATTGAAAAAGCAGTGATCCAAGTAAAACGACGAAAATGGAACTAGATCGCTCACACTTTGTGACGACCCGTTGGTGATAAAGCGAGGGCGGCGCTAGATTGGAATCCGTAGGTAAGTCGTAAAAGAGGTAGACCGAAAACCACATGGCGGCGAACAGTCGTCGAGGGAGCCAGAGCAGAAGGGAAGGAGTGGAACGAAGTGAAGGCTCTGGCCCAGAACAGACTAAGATGGCGGGAATTTCTTGATGTCTTATGTTCCTGCGAGGAATAAAGACAAGATGATGATGATGATGTTATATAGGACATTTTCCATCTGTTTATAAACAATCCTGGATTGAAGAGACATGTTAAATCAAAATTTAAACATTATCAGCACAGTGCTTTATACCCATACCCCATTTATATTGAATGAACGTAAGAGTTTGCGTAACTTCACTACTATAGTATAAGGCTGATAGGAGGTATTATCCGATTCGATAAATAGAAGTCTGGATAATACATGTAGCAAGAGTCACATCGATTTAAAACTCTTCAATGCATAGTTGTGGGAATACTGTGCCGGGAATAATGTTTTTTGTTTTAGCTTTTTTATATTCTCCATTATTGAAGTCGTACCTTTCTGAATTTGCTAATGTAGAGGCGAAATATTGTGCACAACTCCACGGCTCATTGCTACAGTTGCTCTCGCATTGTCGTTATTGCTGCGTTGAGTGTGCATTCCAGTACAGATTCTCATACTAACCGAAAGGAAATTAAAGGAGTGTGGAAAGACTTATTATTTTTCCAGTTATTCTAATTTCTCATTTATCATTTTTGTGAGGTCTTAATGATAAGTTTTTAGCTTCGATATCTCAACCTCACATACCCAAATTGATTAAATGTTTAATTTAGCTCGATTGACTTAAGTAAGGTTAGCATTTTGAATGAAAGCTAATTTATCTTTTTTATATTTTCAGTTATATAGAACATGATCGTGTATGTGGTTTCTGGTCATGGCTGTTTGTGTTATCGAAACTACCCGAATTGGGTGATACAATATTTATAGTTTTACGAAAGCAACCGTTAATATTCCTACATTGGTACCATCACATTACCGTGTTAATTTATGCATGGTTCTCATACTCTGAATACACATCGTCCGCGAGATGGTTCATTGTTATGAACTATTCCGTACATTCCGTAATGTATTCGTATTATGCCTTGCGGGCTATAAAATTCCAGCCACCACGTTTCATATCGATGATAATTACCTCATTACAATTAGCACAAATGGTGATTGGATGCACAATCAATTTATGGGCACTTGATTTCTTGAAGACATCTGGCCGATCATCGTGTCATATATCACCGATCAATATAAAGCTATCACTTGCTATGTATTTCAGCTATTTCGTACTATTCGCTCGGTTCTTCTACAAATCATACTTGGCCTCGGATGCCAGAATAGGAAAGAAGAAGCCTACATTACAATCGTCCGTAACGAATAATCATCTAAAGAATGGATTGTTAGTTGATGAATCGACACAAAAGTTAAAAGCACAATAGATGAATAAATATAGTAGAAGGAGGTTTAACATAGGTGACATATACGGTGGTTTTTACCCTAATTTATTATACAACACGAATAAAAAAAGTTAGTCAATTTTATTTCAGTGTGGACAGTTTTTATAAATTTTATTTTTTAATTTACATAATTTCTATTTATTCCTAATACTTTTTCCATGTATGTAAATCTATATACAAATTTATATATAAATAATAATCGCACTAAAAATAAAAGAACAAAAGTAATATAGATATAAAATTATATTTGAATGACATTGGATTTGGTATAATTATAAGATTCTTATAGATATTCTATACATATTTTATTATTTATAAATAATTAAAACAAATTTGTCAACGAT
>JANTOP010019748.1:0-13418 GCA_027564815.1 Symmerus nobilis | reverse complement strand
CCATTCTACAAACAGGCGCGTTTGCCAAATGAATAGACTTCTACGTATATTCTGAGATGTGTATATAACGCAATTCTTTGAAACATCTTTTATCTATTCTAACTAAATATATTAGTTGTTAATTCGACCAATTCTCTCGTTATTCGTTACCAAATTATAATAATTGTTACTAAGGCACAAATAAGTACAGATACATAATTCCCTTTAAAATAAGCGGATATTATTTAATTTGGTATGAAATTGTATCATCCTCATTTCAATCTTAAAATATATTTATAAGTTTTTAAATAGTAGAATGTTCTAATTTTGTGTTATTATATAAAAAATTCCTGTTACGTGCGAGTATATTATTACATATTTCAATATTATTTATATTATTATTTTACAGCTTATATATAACTTTGTCCAATTTCAGTGGCCTCATAATATACCGTCAACCACCCTTATCCGTTGTATCAAACATTTTTGTTTTACCATTTCATAAAAATGTATGGATAAGCATTATAATAACGATATTTCTAGCGGTCATATATATGCTTTTCCACTTCCTTCATCCAAATGAAAACATCGATGTAACACCATTAGACACATTTACATTAGTCAGCGGGGTTGCGTGTCAGCAATCCTTTCACCTATCGATGGAAACCATTTCAGGTCGTATTTTTTTACTTACAGCATTCATATCCTCCCTTGCCATCTTCACAGCGTATTCTGCAAAAATGTATGCCTTACTACAAAGTCCTAGCCAAGCTATTACAACAATTGCGGAATTAACAAAATCTCCGTTACGCATTGGAGTTTTAAATGTTCAATACTTTCAAGTATATTATGAAGACTCCAAAAATCGTGATGTAATAGAATTTTATAAAGAAAAGATTAAGCCGTATGGAAATCGATCATTATTCACCGCTCACGAACTTGTTGAGCGAATACGAGTGGGCATGTTTGGTGGTCATGTTGAATCTCATTCGGCAAATAAATTCATAAGCGAGACATATGAAGATAATGAAAAATGCGGATTAAGTGAACTGGAACCATTTCGATTTCCGATAATGGCACTACCAGTAATTAAAAATTCGACTTACAAGGAATTGTTTCGAGTAAGGTAATAAACAATCTTATTTACAATCGCTTAATGAAATATAAGTATTTTTTTAATATAGACTTCGGTGGCAACGAGAAATTGGGTTAATGCATCACGAATTCACGGTATGGTTTCCGAAGAAGCCAAAATGTGAGAGTGCCGTAGGAACATTTATACCAGTAACATTAGTTGATATACGACCTGCTTTAAAATTGCTTGGTTTTGGTGTTTTATTAGCGATTGGAATATTTATAGTAGAAATTTCATTTTTTCATATTAAACGTTATACTAATAAGAGGAATACTTTTAGTAGATAGATCGTTGCGACCGACAACTAAATTTTTCTATGTATCTCATATTATTAATTTTATTCATTATTAAATTTATTATTACAGAAAACATAGTCAAATATTTATTCAAATATTTATCTACTTACTAAGCAATTTAAAAAACTAATTAGTAATTATATATATATACTTAATTATTATAAAATAGAAATACAAATATTTTCCTACGCTGTAACTGATCTGTAACTGATAACTTAAATATACAAACAAATCGTGTTTATATTTTAAGTTCAATGGATCAAACTAGGCTAAAATATTAATGCTTTTTACCAAATCATGGCAGACATAATATCATTCATTTGATTATAAAATGTGCATTACATGAAATGTATATGGTAATGTCAATAAATTGCCCAATCAAATATAATTAATCGGAACATTAAATTATTAAATACGTATATCATTACATTTATGTATTGTTTGTTAATCTTATGTTGTCAAGGAATTTTTAAGCTTTAAGCAAAATCTTATATAAATAGTGAAATATCCTTTTTGTAAAACAAACAAAAAATAATTCCTTTAATGATGCAAGCATTTAAGTGTATTATAGTTATTTCAATTCTAACTACATTTCTATTTGTATATTCAAATGCTATTATGTCACCGCTTGATTATTTGGATATAACTATGGGATACTACCAAGGCCGAAATATCGGTGTCATAAATCACTTTACATGTTTCACTAGAAGTTAGATTTTACGTTATTCGTTATTTTATCTCTAGGCCATAAATGTAGTAGATTAATAAAATATATTGAAAAATTTGTTTTCAATTTATAAAATATTCTAATTTTTACTCTTTTTTTACTTGCCTTCAAAAGGTGAAAAGAAATTTATTATGAGAACACTATCCAATAATGGATTTCGGACAAAATTTATCAACGAAAAGCATCATATTAATACTTTTGAACAGGCTCAACATAATTTCGGGACTATAATTGACTTAAATTGTGATGGACACGAAATATATCTACAAAAGGTATTTTAAAGATCTAGTTTCTAGTATCTAATAATCAATTTTGTTAAATTAAATTATTAGTATCGGTGTCTTCACTTGAAATTATAAAAGATAAAATTCAAATTAAATATATTGTTTTATTTCACACTAGTATCTTCATCTCAAGTAATACATGATTACGAAATCCATAGGTCTGGTTTATAGCCCACTCAATATTGTAACATTTTGTCACATGGGATATTGTTTGATCTCAAAGAAAAAAATTTCAGATGAGTTTATCTACCAATTTATAACTCAAAAATTAAGCCAGATACGCTTAGTTTCTCGCTGAATTTTTTATATAAAAAATGTGTTTGGCATACCCTGTTTTTAATGCTATTATTTTAATCATTCCATTTATGTTTATGAATTCTTTGAATGACATTTAAAAAATAAATTTGGGAAACATAATTGTGATGTGTTATACGGATTATGGTGTTTCTTATGATCATATTGACTCCGTCGGCTCCACGTATATTAGAACGGAAGACTTGAAAAAATTAAGAATAGACCACCATTAAGTCCAATATCTAATTAAATTATTGTTATCAATAAGTTAAAGCTAATTTGCTTCGATTTATTGGTTATTGGCTAACATAACAATAAAAAATGTTAATTTCTAGGCTTTCGGCAGTCCCAGATATCTTTTTAACTACGTAGGTATTTGTGTGACTCAGTGGCGTGCCGTCTAACGGACAGAAGGCGCAGAGCACACCCGAAATATCGACAATATTGTAGGCAAATTTTTATTGCAGCAAAATTACTAACTCAAATTATTTTATTTAATAACTATGAATCATTTTACTAATTTATTTAATTATGAACATTATTTTTCTGAAAAAACTTTATGAAAGTTCCAAAAGCTCATCGAAAGCTTATTCAAAGTTTTTAATTAAAATATTATTTTATTCATTATCAAATCTATTTAATATTCTCATAAATAAATTTAAATGAAATAGTAAACTTTCGTTAAAAAGCTCCGCGGAAAATTAAAATCTCTACAAAAGCCTGAATTGAATTACTCGCTCTTGTTTGCCCTTTCTTAAAAAATTCAATCGATCGACCCTGAAATTTTGCATAAATGTATGCTTTCAATGAGCTTTTGATGTTTTTAAGATTATTTTTTTTTTGGGGAAAATTTGAAATTTCGTGAAAAGATCGATATCTGGATAGAAAATAGATTTTATAACGCAAAAAATTAAGTTCGAAATTTAAAGCTTTTTTTGAGCTTACAATGAATGAGAAAGTTTTATGCGAAAATCTCACATTTTCTTTAAATTTAATGAATTGGAAAAAAAAAATTTGAATCCAGATTATATAAAATGAACAATTTAATTTTATGCTTTCAATGAGCTTTTGAGATTTTTAAGCTTTATTTTGAGAAAATAATTTTTGAAATTTCGTTAAAGAGTCATTATCTGGATGAAAAATAGATTTATAGACGTAAAAAATTAAATTACAATAATAACGAGCGTATATTTCCGATACATTCTACCGCAGTATATGCGATTCGATAGTACAATGTAAAAAATTAAGTATTGAACTTAGAGCTTTCATTTCGCTTTTAATAATTTTCTGGGAAAATTCAATATTTCATTCAAATTTAATGAATGGGATAAAAATTCGATTACGAATTATATAAAAGACATTTTAATTTAAAGCTTTCAGTGCTTTCGAGATTTTTATATCGTTATCTGGATAAAAAATTGATTTCAAAACGTCAAAAATAAAGTTCTGAAAAAATGCTATCCTGGAGCTTCCAAGTTTTTGCAGAGCTTTTGTGCGAAAAGTTTAGTTTTGATATTTTTGAAGTTTTTCTCCACTAATTTATAAACTTCCCGCGTTATTATATTTTTTTGGTTCCGAAGAAAATAACCGGGAAATCCGGATCAAAATTGTCGCGATGTCCGATATTTAAATTTCTCGGTATGAGGATTTACGAACTTTTGATTTTTAGTCGATAAATTTCAAAACTGTCAAAACAACTTTGTGCGTTTTTACATTTATTCTAGACGAAGAATATCTTCTAGTAATAGCTGAGTAATATTCTCTTAAATATAGCAAACGCATATGATACAAACTTTAACACTTTGTTAAAAAGTCATAAAATTCTGCACACCTTGTGGAGATGTTGACCGCACGCCACTGGTGTAACTATTTCAGAATAACTAGTCAAAATCTAAATAAAATGCATTCGCTAACTCAAATGTTTTAGTGGATCTACTATTGAATTTTATAGATATGATTACAATAAAATATTCTGATTATTATAATATTTTCGGATTTTTATGAAAATTTCGGATATTCATACAGAAAAATGCGGTTCTCTAGAAATTCTTAGTTTATTATAGTTACAAATACCTACATGATTATTTCAATATTAATGATTATTAGTAAATAATTTGATTGATAAATAACGTAGCATTAATTGTACAGAAAATTGCTTTTAAAATTAATTGTACCTCAAACTAGAATTATAATTTTTAATTAAGGCAAACAGAAACTATTGGTTTATGGCAAATAATTTTTGGTTACTCATAAAATCCGATTATGAAATGAAAGTTAGTATAAATATATAATTTAAAATTGTAATTGCTCCCATAACACAATTATTAAATAATAAATTCTTTCCTTTCATGCAAGTCCACCGTTTCTGAACAAATACTTAAATACCACGATAACTTCTTCTCACCAATAAGTGAAATTATATTTCTTATCAATGCAAATTACACCGGTTGGAAGTTATGGGATGTGCACAAGGTATCCGAAGCTCAAGCATTATTACTTAGCAAAGTACGAATGGAAAATAAATATGGCATTAAAAATGCTATTAAACGTTCAATTCAATTGTTATGGCCAACAGCTCGGAGAAGGATAAATTTACGAGGAATAAATATTAGATGTGCGTATGCGGTAAGTATGCGAACCCAACACGTAAAATAATGGATAATTAAGACACAAAACGAAAAAAAAACATATAAACCTTAGATAGTTAAACCGGAATTATTTACAACATTAGATGACATTAGAAGTACACAAACAGAGATATCGGCCAGGATAACGTATCCTTTAATAATCAACCTTAAAGACGACTTGAATTTCAAGTATGCAGTATTTATTATTTTTAATTTTTATTTTCCCTTTTACAGTGTGATTGGTAAATTGGTCGTAAAATATTTAAGTACACCATAATTCTTTTCGGAACCCTCACCATACAAACTAAAATCGTTATCAAGTGATTTAATAAAGGATTTTTCTCAAAATTTGTATCTCTAAAGACAAATTCGAACCATTACCAATCACCATGTCTATTCAAAAAATTACCGTATCTTTTATTATTCAGTATACACCTACGACAAGTAGACGATTTCGGATATCACAAAAATGAAAATGGAACATATGGTGGCTTAATGGGTTTATTTCAAAAAAAGGAGACACAATTCGCAGTTCAAAGCTTATTTATGCAAAGCGACCGGTTCATTCTAATCGATTACACATCTGAAACATTTAAAGTACAGTAAGTAATAAATTAAATATGTATATCTTTTATTAAACTCAATTTTCAAATTTAATTTTCTACAGACCTTACATAGTATTTCGACAACCACCTCTATCGGTTGTAACAAATATATTTATTTTACCATTCGAATACAAAGTTTGGATTTGTATAGTAGTTACGATGGTACTGGCTATCGTAAACATTTTATTCCAATTCATTCATCCCGATACAGATAATGAAATTATGCCTATGGATGCAATAACAGTTGTCAGTGGTGCAATATGTCAGCAAGGTTGTGCTATATCAATGTCAACCATGTCTGGCCGTATATTTTTATTTACAATGTTTGCAGCATCAATTGCTCTATTCGCATCTTATTCGGCAAGTATACTATCGCTACTACAAAGACCTAGTACAGCTATAAAAACTTTAGCAGATTTAATTGATTCACCATTACCGGTTGGTCTACAAAATCTACCATATCATTATGCGTATTATGTTGAATCAACTGATCCGGTTATTCGAGCGCTATTCGAAAAAAAAATTAAACCACACTTGAATCAATCTCTTTTATCGGCCCCAGAAATTATCAAGCGTATACGACATGGAATGTTTGCCGGCCATATTGAAAGTCATTCGGCCTATAAATATATTAGTGATACATATACGGAAATGGAAAAATGTGACTTGAATGAAATAGAATCAATTCGTTTCCCAATATTAGCTGTTCCAACGGTTAAGAAGTTCCCATACAAGGAACTATTCCGCTCTAGGTATAAGTAGAAGAGTGCTAGTATATTTAAATCTCTTATATTTATTTATATTTTAGACTTCGTTGGCAACGAGAAGTTGGTCTAATGAATCGAGAGTTCCGTAAGTGGTTACCACAAAAACCCAAATGTCATAATACCTTAGGATTTAAACAAGTATCGCTAGTTGCACTGCGTCCAGCAATAAATATTTTTTGGAAGGGAATTTTAATGGCATTTGGTTTACTAATTATTGAAATATTCTACTTTTATACTAGTCGGTTCCGATGGAACCGTTGTCAATGGAATTTCATTCAATGAACAGGATTGTAAACCTACCGTGTAACTACCGTAGATTTAACCAAAAACTATAGTATCGAAATTAGCATCATATCATATAAAACAATTTATTTCAAATGAAATTCAATAATAATTATCTTATTAATTAAACTTACTAATCTGTTTTATTATCTACAGCAACCGATTCCTTCTCGATATCCTTTTCTCTTCCTATTCTCTCGAATAGAATTAATAATTCCATATGTGGAGTGTGTGGAAACATATCAACTGCAACGGCACGAATCGGTACAAATGGATCGCCACGCGTAGTTTTCGAACACGGACGAGCAAAATCTAACCAATTTCGTTCAGCCTTTTCCGGTGAACATGCCATATACACGAAACGTTTTATCGATTTTGCATTTCGAATGGCAATAACTGATTTGGTATCTGACAAAAAAAAATTGAACAAAATCATAATTTTATTACAGTTTGATAGAATTAAAACTTACGAAGTCCGCCTCGTGGTGGATCGATTATAGCCAATAGGTTATCATTTTGGGCTACATGTATTAATTTTGATATATAGTCGTCACTGTTGCCAGCATAAAATTTACAATTTTCAATAGAATTTTCTGTTGCATTAAACTCAGCATCTTTTATTGCTTCCTCGATAATTTCCACGCCGAATACATCCTTGCAATACTGGAAATATTTTGTATTTAATTTATTATATTGGAACAACTTAAGTATCTTGAGTCTAAATATATTAAATAGTAAAGAAATTATTAATTTTCCAAATTCCAGTCTTATATGAGTAATATAAAAATTTCTTTGTAAATTCTGATATGTGTAATACAAGCTCATGGTTAATTAAAAATAAAAATTAAATAAAGGCTAAAATTCGCATTGTAAAATCACACATAAGCTCCATTATTCAATTTTCATTATTCAACATACCAGAAATATTAAATTAAATTAAAACGAAGAACATTACAGTTAAATACCTTAGAAAAACACAATCCAATTGTTCCCGTTCCACAACAAATGTCCAACACAGTTGTATCCTTTGTCACACCACTAAAATCGATAGCCAACTGATACATCACTTCAGCTGCCTTGGTATTGATTTGAAAAAATGAAGCAGGACTTATTCGAAATTTCAATCCGAGCAGAATTTCTGTTATATGAGTTTTCCCAAAAAGATGTTCATATTTATTAATTTTTTGTCCAGTTTCACGTTTATTCATCTCTTCAATATACATTGAATTAACTTGTAATTCCTTTCCATCCAATTCGGTAAAATATTTTAAAATATCATTTTTAATTTCAATCTTATCATTATCAGACATTATTGCGGTATGAATACCAAAAGTTAACATAATTTCATCGGTAACGGAAGAATATCGAACGGCCAGTTGTCGATAATGGCCTGTGTAAAATTCCGGACTGAATATTTCATATTTTGAATTTTGAATAAACGATTCAAATAGCTAAAAATCGCTAAGAAATTATTTATTCATTTTAAATAAAATTATAAGAAAATATTACTTTAGCAGCTAATTTCACTCTGGCAGGAAGATGTGGAAGATCATCAACTGCTCCAACTTCTAATGAACCATCAGCATAACTACCTAACCGAAAACCAACCACCTTTTCACCAATTGAATTTTTTCCAACAGCAAATTCACTTTTATTTCGATACTCCGTAATTACAGGTGATTCTTTTATACCATTCCATTCACATGGTAAATTTGAATAACATTTCTGGTTTTCAATTATTTTCTCCTTTAGTTGATGGTTTGTTCTTATCAAATTATGTCCAAACTGTACCAGTAACTTTGATAATTCATCTTCTTTCATTTTTAATTGATTCTCATAGGGTATGGTTGCTAATGCAACGGTAGCCTCCTGAACCGTTTTACGAATTTGTATTTTATTAACATTTTGTTCCCGTTTCTTCTGCATTGGATCCATAACTGCACTGGCAGGCTAAAATATTGATAACATGTTAAAATTTGGTTTTTATTGAATAGAAATTCTTCTAAACCATACAGCAGCAGTTAAAGTGCATTTCTTCCACACGAAACCATTTATTTTATCCAATGCTTCGGCTCTTTCATTTTCACTGCGAAAACAAACGTACACATGATTGTAACTATTTGGTGTTTTGATTTTTGATGGATTCAACGAAAATTTGACTCTCAGAAGTTTTTTTATTTCCTGAAAAATAATTTATATACAAGACGTATTGTAGCTTTAGGAAAAGGTAATAGACCAGTCATTATTTTTTAGAGGAAACGAAATATATCAACACGCCTGTTGCATAGCATTATATTCCACTATTTTGACGAACAGGTAAAGGAAACACGAAGTACCAAATGCCAAATGCTATAGCTTCGTAAATTATGACTTTTCTATAGTCGTATATATGCTTAAAATTTTCGTAATGAAATTCTCTATATGATAGGAATTCTCTATACTTTTTTTCACCCATATAAAATATTTTCAGATATAGGCTTCAAAGTTGAAATTTCTTTAAAAAAAGCGAAAAAGGGTAATTTTTTTGTACTTATTTTCGATCATAATAGCAATATGACTAATATTATTGGCACACATTATACCTTAAAATTTTCGTCTGACTCTTCTCTGTAACATACACAAAAATTTGATTTGAATTGATTGGCTGACAATTAAAATTTAGACAAGCATTTATGTGAGGTATGTGCACTCAAAAGTGCAGTTTTTTGAATTTTGCCATTTTTATGGAAATTTGGAGCCAATCGAGAAAAACCATTAGGATTCGGATTCTACGGTAAATTCTACTATAGAAAATGTTATCGCCATTCGTGGTGGTGAAAGTTTTCCAAAATTTGCAGAGTTGTGTTATCGATGAAAATATATTAAATAACAATTTAATAAACATGCTTAATGCTAACTTAGAATTATTTATAAAACAAAAAAATATATTTTGGATATTGAGATCGAGGAAAACTCGGTCAAAATTTTAACATTTCGGAAAAGTAAATAAAAGTCCGATAAAAGTTGGAATAAGCCTGTAAAATTCTGAAAGTCGAGAGAAAGCTGAATATCGGCAAAAAGTCGGCAAATAGGCGAGCAATTCTGGAGAAGTCGATGAAAACTCCAAGTAAACGATGGAAAAGTAATGGAACAACCAGAAAATTCGAGAAATTCAAGAAAATTAAAAAAGTCGGGAAATTAAAAAAAAAACTGCAAAAAAGTTTTGCAAAGTTACGAAAGAGTTAGAAAGAAGTAAAAAAAAATCGGGAAAAGATCGGGCTGTCTGGAAAAATTTACAGGCAGGCAGAAAAGTCACAGAAATATTAGGAATGAATATAATGTGAAAAGGTCGCGCAAGAGTAGGAAAGTCTGTTAGGAAGAGTAGGAAAATATCTAAATGTCAGATCGTGAAAATTCCGGGTTTAAAACTCGCGATTAGTCGCGAAAAGTGACATAGTTCGAAAAAGTGTAGTGAAAAAATCGTGTAAATTCGAGTAGAGTGAATAAAGTCTGTTAAATTTAAAAATAGTCGATATAGAAAAAGTCTGATAAGTCTGAAAAGGTTCGAATATTTCAAGAAGTAGTATGTAAAGTTGCGAATATAGAACTAAGAACAAGTCGGGAGTTAAGACAATCTGTCGTCTGAAACAGCCTCGGAATGTCAGGATACGTCAGAAAAAATCGGGCCACTTTTCTGAAGTTTTGGTACGTTTCTTGGTATTTCCCTCATTTCCTCCATTTTTCTACTTTTTGCTACTTCTACTAACTTTTCCCGATTTTCTTCACGATGTTCTCAGACTTCATATCATACTTACACTTTTCCTGACTTGTTGTCGAACTTTTTTATTTTTATTTTCTTGCGAACGATACCGAATATTTCATGAACTCGACTATTCTTTTTTTTTTTACTTTCTCAGATTTTGACACATCTTTTCCGAACTGTGTCCACACTTTCCCGACTCTTTCCGTTTTTGTCGACTTTTTTCCGACTTTTACCGACTCTCAACTTTACCCATATTTTCAAAGCTTATCCGACTTTTTTTTTTACTTCTTCGAATTCTCTCTCGCTTTCCCCGCATTTCTCTTACCTATGTAAACGTTAAAACCGGGTATATTTTGGATATTTTCAATGATATTGGAAGTGGAATTTGAAACACTGTCTCGGAGTAATAGACGTAAAACGCGTACACATTAAAAACAAACAAACAGCAGCACAAACTTTTTAAACTATGAAGAAACTTTCAGTGTCGTGCTCTTTGCAATAGTAAATTTAATTTGTGAGTAATACGTAATACATTCATGAAGGACGAAATACCGATGGAGGTATTCTGAGAAAACAGATTTTTATGATAAATAGGAAAATCAGCCACTTTAAGTACCTCCACTAGAGAAACTGGAAAATCTTACGTTTGTATTTGTGGGCGCCTTTTCGTTTACAGAAAATATTTGAAAGCCCAATTTTATAAATGGAAGCTCAACGGTAGAAAGAATATTCCTTTATAGATAGAGTCGGGCGGGAATGACGAGTTTTAGAAACTGCACTTGGAATTTTAAGTTTCATATTTCCAATTTCCGGAAAGGCAATAAGAAAAAACTAGAACACATGGTCAAGTTATGTTAGCATGTTGTGTGCTGCATAATTTTTTAAGGTGATATTTCTATGATTACATTACACAAAAATGTATCGAGATGACTTGGTGAAAGTAGCAATATCCCGGGTAACTGGCCAAGATAAGTAATTCAACTTCAAAATAAAATGTGTGGATTCCCTGAAAAAAAAGTAATAATTAAGTTGAGACTATCTGAAACTTCAAAATAAATTTTTATTGTAAAAGGAGCACTTTTATTAGTGTAATTATATTTGTTATCAAACTATATGTATAATACATACATTATAATATTATATCATATGCTGATAATTGGTTTTTCAATATTGATTAGAATTATCAGCAACTTGTAAAAATTATATTCGATCTATATCGAATTCATTGTTAATTGATTCATTCGTCTGTGTATAAGAATGCTTGATACTATT
This sequence comes from Symmerus nobilis, assembly GCA_027564815.1. Taxonomy (NCBI): domain Eukaryota; kingdom Metazoa; phylum Arthropoda; class Insecta; order Diptera; family Mycetophilidae; genus Symmerus; species Symmerus nobilis. Next base: position 1,408 of record JANTOP010019748.1, on the reverse strand, counting down.
TTCTCTACTATTAAACAATGATTAGATTTCATGTTCCTAAAGTGTGCAGCAATCCTCCTTCCCAGATGTTCAAACTCATCTTTACTTTTTACATTATACTTTTTTACCAAAGTTCTTTTTTTAATTTTGCCGAAGCTGAATGAGGGGTTTTTTATAGCCGTTTTCGTCTGGTGTTTGAGGTGGCGATGATAAGTCCTACAATTGCATTTCGATGTAACTTAAACAATTTTAAATAACTAAATTTACCTCTGAAAAGGTATCTAAATCAGAAATATTTTCCGATGTTAATAATAAACTTGAAGTTCCTTCTCAGAAAACTTCATCGACTTTTAAAAAGAAGTTCGCATATTTGGAATATGCTTCCGCACATAGTCTTTATCCGCATCTGAATGGAACTGTATTATTTTGAACAAACACGGAAACAAGCAATATCTTTTAATAAATTTAAGCCAGAATTCTTTATTCTTAACAGAAATTATTTTCACTGTCAAATAAATCTTCGATTTGCAGACTAAAAATTGTTTAGAATAAAGAAGTCGTTACAACGGTTGTGCGAACAAAATACACTCTACAATTTTGCATATAGCCCTTGCATACGACCGAAAATTTTCAAGCGAAGCCATCCAACCGTACAATATCGGCACAATCGTTGGTTTTATGTAAATACACCATCCAATTTATTTATTTCTATATTTAACTATTTGAATATTAATTAAATTCAATATGAACATTAATGTAATTGTATTAAATTGTAACAGGTTTATAACAATTCAATTATAAATTTATATTAAACGCAAAAATAACAAAAGTTTAATATATGCAAATCAATTTAAGATTACCATCAGCAATCATAAGTGGATCAGCAGGGAACTAGAAAAAAAAAACATTCTTTCGCACAACTGATAGGAACGAGGGAAGGAAATAAAAATAAATAAATAGGGAATAAAATGGCAGAGCATTGACCTTTGACCATTGAGTAGAAAATTATCAAAGATTTGAAAAGTGGTCCAAACACATTTTTCTAAACGGCAACCAATCTTGAGTACTTTTAATTTCGTACGGGATTGAATTCCCCATTCTGGAACCATTTTACTATTTCTTTATTAACGTTAGATTGAGTTATGAGGGAAAAGGAGAGGTGCTACAAAAAAAGTCTCGAAATCTGGCCGATGGTCCACTTATCTGGGGATTCTTCCGATCAGTGAAAGATATGTGGTACTTACAAGTCTTGTTTTTAAGATCTATTTCCAAAAAGTTCCGTGGAAAATTAAAAATGGAAGAAATTCTTACATTTCGGTTTCAAATTTATATGTTTTAAACATTTAAACCAGAGATATATAAAAACGAGATATTCAGCTCATACAAAAAAATCCTAACTTTTTAAAGGGTACTACCAGAGATATATAAA
>JANTOP010019737.1:0-13419 GCA_027564815.1 Symmerus nobilis | reverse complement strand
CACTAGGGCAAATTCTGCGCTTCATGGCCAGTACAAAGCTGACTAGACCTAATTAATACTTATCGGGATGCCACAATTGGCCCATTGGTTGCCGCAGTGGTTACTGGACAATCATTGCCACAACCGCTTATTTATCTATCTTCTATCTATCTAATATTCTGATAGCAAAACTAATTTCAGGATTTCAGGGAAAATTTTTTTTTAGCCGATTGTGAGCTTGGGAAAATCATTCGTGTTCCTCTACATTTATGAATCAATTTTCGGCTGTTTTCGATCGATAATTTTGAATAAAATTTTTATTAAGAAAATTTCGTTCGATTTGGCTTAAATTTGTTTCCTCAATACTTCATTTGCTAAACCAAAATGTAAATTGAGGATTTTAGAAAAAAAAATTTTTTAGTCAATTTTGAGCTTGGGAAAATTGTTTATTTTCTTTTACATTTATTACCACTAAATTTTCTGGTTGATTTTTATCGGTTGATAATTTTGAATAACAATTTTTGTTAAGATAATTTCGCCCAATTTAGGTAAAAAAATTTCCTGATTACTTGTTAAGAGAAACTAAAAACTAATTTCAGGATTTTGAAAAAATTAATTATTTTAGCCAGTGGTGAGCTTGTGAAAATCATTCATTTTCTTCTTCTACAGTCGTTAATTCCGAAATTAATTTTTTGTTAAGAAAATTTCGTTCGATTTGGCTAAAATCTTTTTCTTACCACCTCATTAGCTTAACCAAAAAGTAAATTCAGGATTTTAGGAAAAAAAATTTTTTGAGCCAGTTGGGAGGTAGTAAAAATCATCTATTCTCTTTTATATTTATAATTTAATTTTCTGGCAGTTTTTTCAGCCGTTAATTTTGAATTCAAATATTTTTTAAGAAAATTTCATCCGATTTGGCCGAAATTTTTTACCTGGATACTTAATTAGCTAAACCAAAAACTAATTTCAGGATTTTAGGAAAAAAAATTTTTGGAGCCAGTTATGAAGTTGTGAAAATCATTCATTTCTTTCTAAATTTATTAATCAATTTTCTGGGTTTTTTTTCAGTCGTTCATTTTGAATTAAATTTTTTTAATGAAAATTTCGTCCGATTTGGCTGAAATATTTTTCCTAAGTACTTGTTTAACGATACTAAAAACTAATTTCAGGATTTTCAAAACAAAAATTGTTGCGCCAGAATTGTCCAATGTATTCATTTTGTTCAATACATTTTATTCAATTTATTTAATTACAATAAATAATTATAATTAATTTAATTTAACTAGCAATTAATCTAGTAATTAATTACCAAAAAATATTAATACGCTTCAATTGAAAGACATCATTCGGTCATAATTTAATTTTAATATTGAATTTACGAATTTCTTTAATTCAAATTTAATTAATATATAAGAATTTATAAGGATAAATTTTTAAATATGATTATTTATGATTATTTTAAAATAAAAATCTCGCTACCCACCCTTCGCTTATAAATAAAAAAAAAATCTCCATAGTATTTATATGTTATTCCATAGTATTATTTATTAGCTAAAGAAATTTAATTTAAATAATTTAATTTCTAATTTTTATCAAATTAAATAAATGTAATAATTTTTATTACTAACCCCCAAGGGAAGGTTGGATATTTCAAGTTGATGATACTATGTGTGCGGGTTTATTTTCTTAAAAAAGACCTTTGATTGTTAATTATATACCTGCATGATTGAGAGATAACAGGCAGTTTTTGATTTAATATAATATTTTTTTAACAATTCTAAAATTCTGTAATTACATACCTTCTACAAAAAAAAAAAAAATTCAAAACTAACAATTTCGTAAATAATTAAAAAATATATCACGTCAATCAAACAATATCTCTCTCTTTAGGGGGCTCGATGATGAATTGGCGGTATTGTTGGATGGGCAAAGAAAATTTCAACAAAAAGGCCTATAATTAAAATATTTGATATAAAATGTCTATCGTTTAATGAAATCTATAACTAATGAAACTGTCCGACCGATTTTTTTTTTAAATTTGTCTTCTTCGAATTTACCTTGATTTTTATTTGAGATGTTGAGATGAATCTTAAAATATCTATTTTAATTATTTAATAATTCATTCATTATTGATACTCTATTATTATTTAAAGAAAAAAAAATACGAATTAATCATATTTTATTATTAATATTAAAACTACCGAAATTTAATTGTAATAAATGTTTTTTAATTTAGTTTTAAGTTTCATTTTTTTTAGCTTGTCCTTGTCTGCTAACAAATAATTTCAGTTAATAAAAGTAAAATTTTTACCGTGGGTTTTCTCATTAAATCCTGAATATTATTTTACACATAGTTATCTCCTTTCAAAAATCTGAATATTTGTTTTTTAATTAAATTAATTAGTTTCATCTTAAAAGAAAACCAAGTACAATCGACATTGTTGGGGATTCATTAGTCTATATTAGTTGAATTATGAAATTTTAGTTTTAAGGCATAAGAAAGTTTATCTAATAAATTTTAATCCATCAGGAAATAAAAGAAATCGCTTTAAAAATTTCGATTTAATTATTTCGTCTCAGTTTAAGCCCCACTAAAATTTAGAGATTAATGTTCCCTAAAATCCCTTTTCGATTTTCGATATCATTTTAAAAATATAGCTTGTTAGGCAACCCTTTAAGGTGTATATGTTGTTAGCTCTGCTAACTCATCCCCTAAATGGATTGTAATTGAAATTTTGAAATTAATTTTTCAGTCAACTATGGAGATTTTCCTATGAATTGTTAATTCAATAATAACCGCCTTACGTTCACCTTCGGCAAAATTAGGGGATTAATTTTTTCTTAAATTTTAAGAAATCAATTTATTTTATTATTTATTTGGGAATAATTTCGCATCACTAGATTTTCCCCGTTCTGATGAAAATGTTTTGAAAATTTGGTATTTCTTCCGTACTGTCCGGAAAAAAATGGAAATTATAAATCGTCGGTTTTCTAAAAATAGAATTTATTCTCAAGAATGCTCTTAAATTGCTAGATATCATTGGTTGTAGCTACATCTACTCCTGGATATACGAAAAAAAAATTCAATTAATTAGTAATGATTTAAATAATTAAACACATACCCCAACACCAGCAACCTTAACACAAATATGAAACATTTGGCATTGCGTTTCGGAATCTGCATAGTAGCCGCCCAATATTTTATCACGACACGTAAAGCTAGTCCTGGGCATATTGTCCAAACTGTATGTGGGCCATGGCCTATTGAATTGTGCCACCGTGCCACTCCAAATGACCACCAATATTACAACGGCTACATATAATTAAACAAATATAAAAAATAGTAATAAACTTTCTATTAATAATTGAATATTACAATATTTTTATATTGACAATTTAAATTTTTATTGATGATAATAAAAGAAAAAAATATTGTTTATTATAAATAATGAATTATAAATTAAAAATTAAAAATTAAAAGTTATGCAATAAATAGCTTCTATGCATTTTTTTTTTCTTATTTATAAATATTTTATTCCATCACATAAATAACCTTTTTACCTTTTGTAATAAATGTTCAATTTATTTTATTAGAAATTTTATTTAATATTTTTCGGTAAAGATACAACATATAATGAAATCATTACAAAAGATTTAAGCGAGAAACCTTTTCTTTTGGACGAGGAAAAATTGACTTTGATTATTTTATTTATTTATTTATTTTTAAGATAAATATCTACTGGCTATAAGCGGACAAATTAAGAAATATTATATTTGAAAGGAATGTTATTTTCTAGTAATTATTTACAGATAAATAAATCATATTTAAATAAAACGGATTAATTATGTTAGTCGGAATGTCAATCCTAGATTTGTCTTCATAAAAACAACATATTTTTATTCATTTTTTTAACTTCTTTTAATTTTTATTATTTTAAATTATTTTAAGAATTTTTCTATTAGAAATGTGGGCCTCCTCGAGTTTTCCTTCGAATTTTCCTTCCTTCAAAATAAAAAAATTTGAAAATTACATGAAAATCCGAATTATTCGTAAAAATCGTAGATTTTTTTTTAAATCTTGGAAAATTCATGAAAATTCCAAAATTCTCTCTAATTTACAATTTATAATTGCAGAGTTGCTGTAAATTTTATTAATTAATTCGGGACATTAAGTCTCAATCAGCTTAGAAATAATTTCCATAGGAAAAGTTTCCTAATTGAAATAGAAATCTGTAGTTCTGGAACGAATTATTTTCAGTTGGAAATTTCGAAATTGAGAGCTGATAAGAGACACCGTTAATGATAAATCCCATTCGAAATTTTGAAATGTTCATATATTCCGGAGAAATATAACCGTCTCCCTCAGAAGTATCAGATTTTCGGTTTTACTTGATATACCGTCCCCTATAAAATCAGGGCGCTAATTTTTGGAAAAAATGTCTTAGACAATTTTCTTAATATACACTCAAGTTTAATTTCGCATAATTAGATTTCCCGATTCCCAAATAAAATATTTCTCTACATTGAATTTTCTACGGTACTGTTAACGAATGTAAATTGATTGGATTTGAATTTCAAGAAATATAAAAAAAAATAGAATTTGGATGAAAATCCTTAAGAAATTTATCATTAGATCAATCAGATAATCCCTTAAATAAATCTATTTTGAAATTTAATTTATTTTCATTTTTCCGGGAAAAATACAGACATTTTCCTCAACAGCGACATTGTTTTTTTTTGCATCCAATATAAAAGTAAATAAATCGAAATTGATTTTTATTTTCGAAAATTTTCTTTCCACGGTTTAATCTGTAATTATTTCTGGACAATTTGGCAAAATTAGATTTTCAAAGTTGCGAACAAAATCTTTCATAGGATCGAATTTCCTACGTGACTGTCAGATAATTCTTAAAATTCTTAAAACGTTTAGGAAATATCCCAAATATAATAATCAATCGGGAGTCCTTGAATCTCAGAATTTCTGACAATATTTTTTGAATATCCTTCAAATTTTCTTTTCTTTGTATGTATTTTCTACAGATTATATCGTATTTTTAAAATGGTTTTTCGCTGAGACAAAACGCAATTCTGCAAGACGTTAATTTTGAGATGGGAGAAATCTTATAACGATTCTCATCATGAAAAATTGCCAGCCTACATTACATACAGAAATTTTCTTCCATTAATTTTCCTCCTATTCTTTAGAAACAATTTGGCGTATTTAGATTTTCCGGTTTCCAAACAAAATTTCCCAGTAGATCGATTTTTTTTGGACTGTCAGGAAAATTTTGAACTAAACATGTAGGGGGTTTTGATTTGTATACCAAAATAGAAAAACATTTCTTTTTTAAAAAGAATTATTTTTATTTTTCAATTTTGATTTTACAATACTTAAAAAAAGAAACTGTTGATTATTAATTAACGGTTAATTAATTAATTAAAATTCTCTTTTGTTAAGTAAAATCGAAATTCAAAAAACCAAATTTTCTATTTTATAATTGTCCTGATAGTCCCGCAGAAAAATCGATCTACTGAGAGATTTTGTTTGGAAACCGGAAAATCTAATTCCACCAAATTATTTCTAAAAAATAGGAGGAAAATGAGTGGAAGAAAATTTCCAGGAAAATATTGACAATTCTGAGTTGAGTACCATCATCTCAGAAAAGTTAATTTTTTCCTGAAAATTTTCTAATTTTCTAATAATTTAGCTCATCAGCTAGCCGGGAAAAAAAATTCAGCTAAATGCTGAACATTTTCCTAATAAAATTTTGAATTCAACAATTCGTTTCAACGATGAAGCTCGCGATTATCAGAGATCCATAGAAAAATAATCAATTTTCTTATCAAATAATTTTTTTCTCCAAAATTCTGAAATTAATACTTTATTTAGCTCATCAGCAAACCAGAACAATAAGAAGTTCAGCCAAATTAGGAAAACTTTTCTTAATAAAACTTTAATTTCCAAAATCTGTTTCAAGGACGGAGCTCACGATTGTCAGAAATGCACCGAAATATAATCAATTTTCCTATCAAATAATTTTTTATTCCAAAACCCTGAAATTAGTTTTTGATCTAGTTTATCAGCTATAAAAAAAAAGTAAAAAAATCAGCCAAATTGTGCAAACTTTGCTTAAACAAATTTTGATTCCAAAAATTGTCATCAAGGAAATAGTTTGCGATTAAATCGACCAGTCCAAAAATACTTATAATTTCTCGGCGCAATTAAAATTTTAAAATTTCGTAATCAATTCATTTAAGGGACGAACGAAGTGATTTAGTTACCAATAAAAATTTAAAGAGGTCCCGCCGCAAGTTATATTTTAAAAATTACCTAGAAATTGAATAATCCCTCTTCGGATTTTTTCAATTTTACAAATTTTTTTGGTTTAAATTTATTATCTCAAATAAAACACGTCCAAATTAAATGGAATTAGTCTTAAACGATGGATATTGATCATAGAAATCACAATCCGTTCTGGAAAAAATATTTCTAGCCACCAATCCATAGATATAAGGGAAATAAAATGAAAAAAAGCTCAAACTCTGAGATCTGAAAAAAAGTTCCAAAAATCTGAAAAATAAAATTTTTTTGGATTTGAAAATATATCATGTGGCCGGTGATAACCGGCTTAATGTGGATCAGTTTGTTCGTAGACCCTCCGGATCGGAATCTAAATCTCAAGACGTAAAAAATTGGTTCAAATGTAGAAGATGTTGAAAAATTATCATGGAATCCGATCCAAATAAATTTTATGTGGTAGAACCACGACAGGTCTGTAAATATCTAGAATCTCATTATCAGATATCTCGTTCCGTTCCGGAGATATTGAATCTCGAAGTTGATAAATTTTTATTTTGTTACAGTACTATAGGAATCCTTCCTAGAAAATCTATTTCTCTCAAAGGCCAAAAATATCCAGAAACACCCATGATTCCCGAAGAACCTATCTTTAGAATGGTAGTAGGATTAATTATTATTCGATTAATAAATAGCCAGTATAAAATAGATTCAAATCGAAATATATCACCGTCAATCTTCATTTAATTAGTTGGCTCAATGCCAATTAAATCGTTTTTCTTATTAAATCTTTTATATAAAGGTAGAAACAATTGTCCATCTATCAATCATTTTTTTTTTGCAGAGAAAAAAAATATAATGAATTTAAATTAACTATTTTTGAATTGCAAAATTGCAATAAAACCGAAAAAAATAATTTTTTTCATGGATAGTAATGCCTCATCTTCATATTTTCAGATATTAGGTTTCATCTGTCGATTAAAGAAATTTAATATATGAAGAAGATGATAAGATTGGGAATTATACAATTATTATTTGAAATCAGAATATTTGTAGAAATTTTCGATAACTAATGTAATATAATATTAGATAAAACCTGCGTCTTAAATACATAAAATTAATTTATTTGACACAGATTTATCCATTAAATAAAACTAACAATAAAAGATATGTTAATACAATAAAAAAATCTTTATTTCTTTATTATTTAATTGGATTTAATTAAACACGAAATTGTTCCCTTATAATTGCGTCGATGGGTACATGAGCATGGGTAATCAGAATCGCACCAACTTTGAATGGATATGCAAAATTAGATAATAAATCTCGCTACATAATAACCGATTTTATTTTCTCACCTCCTGAGAAAATTTTCGATTACACAATCGAGGCTAGAAAAAAAACCGAGAAATAAATAAAATTAAAAATAGTCATGAAATGAATTTTATAGAATAATCATAATTACACTAAATTTTTTGTTATATAAAAAATCAGACACTTAATTCGAGTCCATTGTATTTTATATCTAAGTTCATAGCCATACATCATCGAGCTCGTTAACAGAAATCGCATACATAATTTGACATTACACCGTTGGCAATTTCAAGTCTATGTGTTCACGTTTACTCTACTGATAGATTTAAATCATTTTGGGTAGCAAATAATCATTTACGAATTTATAAGTAAAATTCAAGACAAAAAATTTAAGAAATAATACAATAGAATTTAAAATCATAAAAAATTCATATAAATAATTTTATTTATTTTTTTCCAGTAATTTATTAGAGGCAGCTAGGAAAAAAGTTTATGTAAAGTGTTATGTCGACACATCCGCCCGCAATCAGAGTGAATTTTTAAATTATTATTTGTATGCAAAAATTATGAGATTTTGTAACATTTTTCTTTAGTTGATATATTTAATAGGTATTTAATTTTAATTTAATGATTTATATGTCGAATGTAAGAATAGAAATTATTTATAGAACCAACTTACATATAGTAGGTTCATCGAACCAGCCGACCGATTACCAAACAATGATTAATTATTATCAATCAATAAATTTCTCTTTAACAGCCAGTATAATTTGATATGCAAATTCGAAAATAATTAATTGAATAAAGTTTTCCTATACTTACCAGTATACAAGTATTAAATAATATTTATGCTAAACTAGTTACCTGAATATTTTTTCTCCTTATCTTACATAATTGCGAATAACATCTTATCACAATTTTACAAATCTAATGAAAATTAATTTACAATATCTCATATAATATTATGTCAGTGGTTGTATTATGCAAGAGATTTAATGCAGAAATAATATATTTTCATCACATTTTCCACTTAATAAATTTATGAAAGAAGAAAATATTTGTTTAAGATATGAAAAAGTGCATCTTCTTTTGCATAATACACAGATCGTGTAATGAGGTTGTATAATTAATTTAATTTAATTATTCTAGAAAATATATACGCATATTATGTTCAATTAAATATTATTAAAAATTGGGATTCGATTATGCATTTATAATTCATTTTATATTAAGTTCGAATATCGAATTATAATAATCTTAACTTATATTATTAATATCCAATTTAAAGAAGATTGTATTAAATTTCCTGCAATGGTTAATGTAAATAATTAATATGCAATTGGCAATTAAGTTTATTCATCTTTACGATGCTTTAAAAACCGAAAATGCAAATAATCAAAAAAAAAAAACAAACTTTAATTACGATATTATATTGTATTTGCAAATATTGCAATTTTAAAATGCATCATGAACGAAATTAACGGCAGAGAAATAATATTTAAACTTATTTAAGTTAAGTTATTAATTTAATATTTAAATAAAAAAAATCTGGAAAAATATGTTGCAAATGTTTTCCAGATAATTATGGATTAGCATTAATATCCGAAAGAAAATGTAGGGGAATACCCTAATAGTGGCCACCTAAATAGCCACTTGATGTTGAATATGACTATCAAAGAGTATTATGATCAGAAATCTAGAATTCCGTTCTCATCGGTCTCATTTTGTACAGACTATTCAATGATCTTTATTATCTAGATTATCTAACTACGGACACCAACCATACGGTGTCTCATTTCGATCAAAATTCGGAATTTGATTTTCGGACAACGGAACCTGTCCATTTTATATTTTTTTTCCTAACCAATGAGTTTCTACTTTCATTTAAAATTAAAATCATCCCAATCCCAAAAATAGGATAATAAAATAAATAAAATAAATTTAAATAATTTTAATTATATTAAAATTTGTTTCTAATAATAATTAGTTTAATTTATAATACAATATAATTAATGATTTTTTAGGAAATACTTGCTAATTCATCCAACCTAAATATCCTCCAGCTAAGTTTCGCGGATTTTAACTTTAAAGTTTTTAAAACTTTATCCAATTTGACTTAACGCTTTTTAACCGATGAACGGTTAACGGTTCACGTTCACGGTTTTGAGATAAAAAAACATTTAAGTCATTTACGAGCTTTAGTTTTAAAATTGCTAATTTTCTGGCAAATCGAGAGATCACTTTTGGAATTCGAATTTTTATTAAGAAAGTTTGTCTAATTTTGCTGAACTTTTCTTTCCTGAATAGCCATGGGGTAAATAAAAATTTAATTTCAGGGTTTTGAGATAAAAAATTATTTGAGCGAGCAATGAATTTGGGAAAATTGATAAACTTAACTTAATGTAAGTTACTGTCAAAAATCCACCTCCTCTTCGAGGGCAAAATTAAATCAAACCCATACCTAAATTAAATAGTAACTAAGCCTCGATATTCATTTTCTTTAATTCGCTACTAATTTTCAAAATATTTTTATTTAAAAAAGTTTTTCTGGCCTTTTGTGGACTTATGTCGAAATTTCTCGATTTATGACGAGATTACGATTTGGAAAATTTTATCAGTAATCGGAAAACTTTGGAAATATCTTTAAAATCCAGAAAATAATGTGAAAATAGGAGGATTTTTCGTATAGTTACTCATTTTACTCAAATCGAAGAAGCCATCGCTGTTCCTACACCCAGATAGTAGCCCATAAATTATCCACCTTTCCTGATGTTTTCTCAACCAAATTCATAAATCATTACCTTTCCAAAACGGCTGAAATTATTTTCCCTGCACAGCTAATGCGGTTAACTAGAAATTAATTTCAGGGGTTCTACGATAAAAAATTATTTAAGTCAGTTATTCTGGTATATCTACGGTGTACCTCTATAAAATCAGTGGAATATTTTTTAGACCAATTTTGTATTTTGTAATTTATAGAATTTCTTACAATTCGATTTTTCATCGTATTTTAAAAATATATGTTAAGGTGACATTTTGGTATTGATAGATCACCCAAGTTATCATCTATTTGAATCTATTTCGAAAATTTAAAATTTTACAATTGTACGGTAAATTACAAGTATTTTCCTGAAAAGTAGTTGTTTTTCTGTGGTATCCTTCACAGTACCCCTATAAAATTAGGGGTTTATTTTTTGAAAAAACTTTGTTTTACAATTTACTAACTTCACCCTTAAGTTTTAGTTCTCATAATTAGATTGACTGATTTGTCAATAGATTTTTCTGAAACTATCATGATAATTCTATAAAATGGAAGGTGTGAATTGATTTTTAATCCAGAAAAATTTTGATTTTTTGAAAAAATTCTCTTAAACAAATCTCTTTTTTTTAATTATTTTTAAATACTTTAGCATCATTGAATAAATAATAATTCTTAGACAAATCTAATATCGACCACTGTTATCCACCATACTATCGACCAAAACAAATTTTTCAAAATATGTACTGCTTTGAATGGCCACTATTGTAAATATTGAATAAAATAATATATTTGGAAAGTATGTCTTTAGATTGAATGGTTGAAGAATGGTTAATAGCATACTGGTAATTTGTACTTATTTTTAAGTCGCAACGTTAAGATGAATTAAATGCACTTCTCCAAATGCAATCAACCATTCGATTCGGATTTTTTTCCATTACCACCAGCCTTCTTCTTCATTGGTGATGTATGGGAAATATCTGAATTTATAATATTTTATTGTGAATTACATGCACAATCTAAAGAAAGGAAAACCGATAAAATAATTTATAGATTTATTGATTGAATATTGATTATTTTAATATTTTATTAGATTTATTGATACCGAAAAGGGGTTATTGAAGATGCGGAAAATCTGATTTTCAAAATGACATATTGAAAGTTTATAACTTCAATTTTTATTAATGTTTTTCCGCAGTTTTCTCTCTTAAAAAATTAAATAAGTATAAGAAATGACTGTAGGTTATTAGGTAATTGAATTCATTACAAACTATTTTTATGGAAAATAGATGGCGAGTTCATTTCATAATATCCATCTATTATTAAATTTAAATTAATGTCTGTTATTAGTATACGTCCATAATAATTCCATATTATAGCAGCCTCATAAAACACGAATATATTTTTAACCTCTGTTATTGGATTGTAATTATTGGTTGATTGCTTTTAAGAGATTTTTATGATCGTTATAACAGAGACGATGATTTAAATCTTAAAGAGGTATATTCAATATCTGGACCCGATTACTTACAGAAATATCTGCAATCTATAATTGACATTAAATAATTTTATTAAAAAGATTGTGAATCGGGTAATGATATGTTTGGAGGGCCGCTTTAAATTTTTCATAAATTTTTGATAATTGATTTAATAAAATATAATTATTTAAAAAAAAATATACTTGTTATAATTTCAGATGACATGCTATTAATTTGGAAGCCAAATAAAATAACTTGGTAGCGAATAATTATTATATTTAAGTTTAATAATTATCAACGAAAATAGGTGATGGTCTTGAGATGCCATACATTATACAATCACAAATGTTAAGATGAAACTTTATTAAGAACTCTTAGATATAAGAAGGATGTTAGGCGTGATATTTGCGCTATTTGGTGCTTTGATAATAATAAAAATAAAAAGAGATAATTAATTAAAAATTATAATTTTAAGCTCTGCTGTCTTAATTTCAGAAAATCATTGATTTTAAAGTGTTTTCCTGACAATATCCTGAAACAACTTAAATTTCGGAAAATTTTATTTAAGAATTGAAAAATCTGTTTATTAAAAATTCAACCAAAATAGCCCAGGGAGGAAATTTTAGAACAAACTTTTTGTTTTAAATTAACCCCTTGATTTTACAGGGGTTGAGTAAAAAAAAGAGTAGGAAAATGGATACTTTTCAAGAAAATACTTGGCCTTTACAGAAAAATTGAATATATTAAAATATATTCAAATCGGGGACGAATAAGGTTTTCTATTAATTAATTAAGATCAGGGAGTGCCAGATTCCAACTAATACTTTTTAACTCCCGTTAAAAATCGACTATTAAAAAACCAATAAATTCGATTGATTTTTGTTCAAGATATTCCAAAGAAGATAAAAAACATATTTTGAAAAATTACTCATGACCCCAAAATATTTTTAAATAATTAACAAAGAGATTTTGTTAAGAAAATTTTTTCAAAAAATCAACCATTTTTTCTTCTTTTGATAAAAATTGATTTTAAAGAATTTCTCTAACAATCTGCCGAAAATCTCTAAATTTCGGAAATTTTTTAAACGAATTAAAAAATCCCTGTTATACAAAATTAAACCCAAGGTTCCCAAATTGAAGAACAAATCAAGAAATATTAGCCCCCTGATTTTATCCAGGGGATCTTTCCAAGAAAGGGGTTCAAATTTTGAAGGTGATCCATTCTATGGAATTTGTAGGAGACAAAATTATGAGTGTTATAACAAATAATTTTAATAGAAGATTCTTAATTCAAATTAACTGAATTTTTTTTTCATCCAAACTTAATGACCAAAGCTAGAAACTTATTTCAGGATTTTCCGATTGAAAAATTATATCAATCAATTAAAAGGTTTGGAAACTATGATGATTTTCTTGCATTTTACTGTTCCTAGTTTCCCTTTAAAATTAGAGGGTTAATTTTATTTGAAAAAGTTGGTTCTGCAATTTGCTCTATAGGTATACTATTTAGGGTAAATTTTGCATCATCAGATTTTGGGTTTGTAAAAAAAAATTTTCCGGAAATTTAAGTTTTTTGAGAATTAGGAATCAGG
>JANTOP010019726.1:0-13422 GCA_027564815.1 Symmerus nobilis | reverse complement strand
TTTTTGTTCATGGCAACCATTGTTGTTTTAATTTTATTTGAAAACTTCCCGTTTGTGTTTTTTAAATAAAAATAGGATAGAATGGGCTTACGGAATGTATTGGAATATAGTAATAAATTAGAGAATGAATACTAAACTTTTCCTCTAAAATCGCTTCTATGTTTCAAATTTATTTTAATATTATCGATGAATGTAATGTATAATTATGCTTCAGTCCATCAAGATGCGGAATTATTTTCAGCAATATAATTTTTTAGATAAAATCCTAATCATCTTTTACACTTTCACCTAGGCGAGAGTCACTCCGCTATCATCTACAAACAGAAGATCAGGATATGACATTTCATAAAACTAAAATGGAATTAAAACGTAGTGAATCGTATTTTTAAGTACTAATGTTATAAAACCTGGTGGAAAATTAACACTTGGGTTATTTGTAACGCATATCATGAATCGGGGCCAATAATTAGAAATTCTAGAACGGTAAGATCCGTTTCGCAGAAATTCACCAAAATCTTGTCAAGTTATTCATTACCCCAAATATTAGAATTTTCAAAATTTCAACTAGTTTCACCGATAGGTTCTTCAAATATTTGAATTTTTAGTAGTTACTGGCGACACCAAACTTTCTCAATGTCCCAAATGAAATAAGTCGAGAAATAAATATTAAAATAAATTCTTAATTTATTCCTGCAGGAGTATCCAAAAAATATGAGACATTTTTGAAGTAATAGTGGGTAATAGCATATAATAGCGTTACAATTTCGAAACTATCAAATTTACTTAAAGGAGGATGTCACTACTACCAATAATGAAATAGAACAGTGGCGTGCAGACTAATGAGCAGAAGGAGCAGAGCACACCTGAAATATGATCCAATTTCTCATGTCTTGATTGAAGTTAAATTAAAAATCAATTAAATTAAATCATCCAAAAACTGACTGACTGAATTTTAAAAAAATTATTACATTTTCTCGAGATTTATTGATTTTCTCGAAATTTCCCGAAATTTTCTTAATTTTTATTTAACTTTCAACGTTCCGAGTGTTTTAGTTGAATATTTCGACTTCAAATTTGAAAATGGAAAATAGGTTCCAAATGAATAAAAAAAAATTTGTATTAAAAGCTCTCAGTGAACTTTGGTGATTTCAATAAAGCTTTCTCTAATAAATATGAAATATCGTTGCAGTAAAATTATTTGGCAGAAAAATATTAAAAAAATATTACAAAACATATAAAAATAAATTCCAAAGCTAAGCTTTACTCGAGCTTTTCCGATTTTGAAAAGCTTTTGAAGACAAATTTCCGATTTGATTAAAAGTTCAGTAATCGAATGAAAAGTAGATTCCAATTAAATAAAAATAACATTTGTATCAAAAGCTCTCAATGCACTTTGGTGACTTTAATTGTCCTTCTTAGAGAAAATTTGAAATTTCGTTATAGTAAGATATTTGATAGAAAAAAAAGGTTTCAACACGTATAAAATTATATCCAATGCTTAAAGCTCTCTTTGATTAAAATTTTTAAAAAGCTTTTGCGGAAAACTTTAAATTTTAATTAGTCGGATAAAAATGGATCCGAAAAGTGGGTAAGAAACAGAGAAAAGTATAGAATAGGCGGGAAAAAGTCGGTAAAACATATAAATTAATGTGAAGTAAAAACGATATCAAAATGAATTAATGTAAAGCTTTATTGTGCTATGTAAAGCTTGTGCGATTTTTTTTTGTGCGGTATATGAAAATGAGGCATAATGTTACAATCACATGCCTTAACCATCGCAAAACGATCGTCTTGTGTAAGATACAGTTAAGATTTTATTTGTGTATCGAAAATCAGATGATTTAAATTTATTAGTACATACAGTAGACCGTGCAGTACAGCCCCCTGTAAACCCTAAGATATATATACCTTGGGATTCAATTTTCGAGTTATACAGGACAAAACGCAAAAGTTAAAAGTTAAAAAAGTTCGCATGTGTATTTTCTAAATCAGGATTTGACTTATATTTTCTATGTGATGTTTGTCTATGTTCTGCGGTCCCTATCCACCGCACAAAAACAGGTTTCACTGTATTTAAATCTGAAACGTGAAGCTTCTTAGAGATTTTAATTTACCACAGAGCTTTAACGAAAGTTTCCAATTTCATTGAAATTTATTTATCAGGAGATAAAATAGATTTAATAATGACTAAAGTAATATTTTAATTCAAAGCTTTGGATAAGCTTTTGGAAGTTTCTTAAAGGTCTTTTCAGACAATTTTAAATTTCAATGACATTAAATTATTGCGATAGAAAATAGATTATAAAACTTATAACTTTAAAACCGAAATTTAAAACTTTCTTAGCGCTTTTGATTTCATCACAAAGCTTTTAAACGAAAATTTCGAAATTCATTAAAATTTAATTTTCGGAATAAAAATAAAAATAGATTCCGACATAATTAATATTTTAAGATGATTAAGATTTAAGATGTGCTTTTGTAACTCTCTTAAAGCTTTTTCCACAAAGTTTTAAATTTCAATGACGGTTATTATTTAGGATAGACTATAGATTTAAAACATATAACTTTTAAACCGAAATTTAAAGCTTTCTCAACGCACAATAAATTCATGTCGTTTTCTATGATCATTACTGTACGTATACTTTATTTATTAATATTTTTGATTGTCTGCTCTCTTTTTTATGTTATAAATCATAAATATCGGTGCGTCGGTCATTTAAAAATCCTGCGCGAGTTAGTGTCTGGCCCGCGGGTCATAGATTCGCCATCTCTGGTTTATATTATCAATAGGTTAGTGGGAAAATATTAACGCGAAACCAACCAAATAGAATAGAGTAAAAATAACGAGCATTTCTAGAAATCAATACTCGTTACTTTTGAATCCTAAAAGTAAACGAGTATAATGTTACCTACCTAGACTCGAACCGTTGTCATCTCTAGTTTTGAAGCTTCACGTGACTTTCGGATATCCGCGTCCCGAATTCGATTATTGAGACGGTCACGAATCATTATTTCAAATATACATTTTATAATAGGATAGTAGGAATATTAGTATTTTTACGTCGATTTTTAAAAAGGTGATAACTAAACCCGCGATTTCAGTGCAACATTAGGACAATGGCCTCCAGACTTGATTCAATTAAAAATAGAATTAAATAGTTTCCTAGTATAAGCGTATGTATAGAAGTTCTATAACTTCTTGTATTTCAATAGTTAGGCGAAGTAATAGTTAATCGGAGATCATATCATTTACAGAATGTCCGAGTGGCTAAAAATCCGGACGTGATTTCTCATAAATGTTGTAACCAATTAGTTGTTAGTTTTGCAAGGCAAATCCCATTTCATGCAATTTCAATCCCAAAAGCATTTCTATATATTCACTTTCCAAATACCCTGTCCCCTATTCTCTAGAAAAATAATTATATTTTCAATTCGTCTCTTTATCCCACCCATTACCCATCTAAATTATAAATTATTTTTAAAGAAAAAAGATGTATTTTAGCCTATTAATCGATAATTTTATGTTATTTTTTCTTAAAACAAAAACAAGCACAATACCATAACGTGAAACGATCAAAACGATGGGAAGACACAAACAAAAGATAACCTTTTGGGGCCAAATTTTATCGTAATTTTTCTTATATATTTGACTTAGAAATCGGAGAAGTTATCGTAAGACAAATTATTACCAAGAGGGTAAATAATTATAACAGAAAAGATTTCAATAGAAAATTTCATCCGATTTGAAATTTCTGAATGAGGATTCTTGCAGGATGGATTACCAATCAAAATTATAACGAAATTTGGTTAGATATAATTAATTATAATTTTTTTTCTTATAAAATCTGTTTTCCATCTCTTAAAACAAACGAATAAAAATTCAAATTTCAATTAAATTAAACTTAAAAAATCTAAAACTCTGAAATTTTACAAGTTATTTTACAAAAAAAAAAATACGAGAAGTATAATTCTCTCCCTCGACGCCCATCCAACGATCCTCTTATTTATATATGTTCCAACTTAAAAATCCCAGGATGATGATGATGATGGTGTTGCTGTTGATTTGGTGACATTGCAACACCACCATCACCACCGGTTGTTGGTTGTCCGGCTATCGTACCAGTCGATGTTGAACCACCGGACACCGTTGTCGTACTACTATTCACACTTGTCGGCCGATCAATGGTCCCACCATGATGATGATCCGTATTCGGCGATGTATCATTATGACGGGGGGTTGGTGGTACGGTGGACGATGGTGGTACCGGGGTCGATTGACCGTTCGGTGATATGGTTGTCTGATGGTGTAGCTGCTGTAGATGTGGATGATGTGAATGATGATGGGTGGTGGAATGATGATCGACCGGTGAATTTAACTGTTGATGGTGATGATGCATATGATGATGGGCTACAGCTATCGTATGATGGTGGGCGGTGGATGGGGTGGAAGATGAAGCAGTGGTACGCGGTGAATGGGTTGGACTTACATTTGTTGGATTGTTTGTGAGTAGAGCGGTTATTTGTAGATTTGATGGTGGATGGGATTGGCTACCATTCGATGTTGCAATAGCTGCCAACTGAATACCGGATGTTGGTTGAACCGGACCACCGCTCATTATCGGTCCCAAATTATGCATAAAACTGTTTTGATTTAACACATTTTGCATCATATTATGTAACGCTAACGAACTGCTCTGTTGGTTGGATGGATCGGTAGGAGGGACGTGTTGCGGCAACAAATTATTATGTTGCTGATGTAATTGTTGTTGTTGTTGTTGGTGTTGTTGGTGTTGCTGATGTAACGGATGTAACGTCGGCACTGCAGGTAAATTTGATTGGATATCACTGGGATTGCTTCCATTTCCATTTCCTTCTGTCGTACTATTATTACCACCATGCCCACTCGACCTTTGATTCGGTTGCGTTACAGTACCACTACCACCACCGGATCCACTTGAATTACTACACACCGGATAAACAGGTGGATTTATAAATTCTACTGTTGATTGGCCAGGGGTCACTCCACTACTACTAGTCGGCGATGTACCTTTCATATGCGGTGCATGATTATGAACACCGGTTGCTGATATAATCCGACCCTGGTGCGTTATACACCGAGCTCGACACATCGTTATGCGATACGATTTACATAGCCAGTACGTTTTCATGCCCTGTTGCGTAGCAACCGTATTGTTTCGGTTGAAGACACAGCTTCCGTGTAGCAAGGACGTTGATGATAGCATTGTTATGTGGCTACCTAGTTTGTTTATTTTAAATTTATTTCGGTTTCTTATCGGTAAATCGGTCCGAATTGATCGGAGAATAAGATATATTATAAGTAAATAGATAGAAAGCTTTAAGAAAGTAGGGAACACAGGCGGCTTGCATATTTCACGCTTTAGATTAAGAGACTTATATTTACAAATTTATTGCCAAATGGAACACTTAAACCAAACAAGCAGACAAACAAATGTTCTTTTATTGTTAAAAACACACACAATTTTTTTTAAATAATTTTTCTTAACACAAAATCATGCAAATCATACAAATTTTCATGGTTATGGACTGATAACATTTGAGAATTATCATAATTCGTGTACGTGCATTGATGTGCGTAAGAGTTTCTGATCACGATTTTTTTCTCGGACTATAGATCTAAGACAGGCCCTCTCTTCTCTCTTTATACTATGCGAATATATCGCATCTTTAAGAGCCATATCATGAGATCAGCCCACTAGGTCCACTGCTAAAAATAGGTATCCCCACAGGTCTTACCAGTTATACTTCAAATTTTTTATAACGTCTGTCCACCTTTCTGAAGGCCTTCCCTCGCTTAACACAAATAATAGACTATGCGCCGGTACTGATAGAGAAAAAGATTAGGAAGGATTTTTGCAAAGAAACCAACTTTGATTATTTAAAATAAAGAAGAATTTTCAAATTATTGAACCAAATCCTTATATTTACATTGCCAATGTTTTGGGTTCAATTCAGCTCAGAAGTTGGATTGTGATCAACAGTCTCAATACAATATTCGAATTTTAACCGAACCAAATTCGAATAATTTGGAAAAGTTGGCAGCTTCTGGGACCCCCCCCCCCCCCAACTTGTCGCCCAACCGAAGAAACCTGGGACAGCATTCTAGAGGCCGCTATTTGTCGATGATACTGACCCTCTAAAAAAAGCCAATCGGGGTGATAATAATTTTAACGGACGCATCACCGAGAAGCAACACAACATTCTTGTTCAACTCTTATTCTATACGGAATGCGATCTTGCGGCAACTTCGAACTCTATCCATCGTCAATTCGATGGATATAGCCACGAAGGAGGGTTCTGCTTTACATCATGCCACAACGAACAGACAAAAGAGTGGCTGATTAAAACTCTCCCGAAGTTAAAGTGTCCATGGTCTGGTGCATCACGCTGCCAAAGATCATTACCGTGAAAGCATTTTTACCAGGACCGATAACGGAGGGGAATTTAATCAAGAAGGGCCTGCAAAATAGCAGTAAAGAGCGCTGTACTGATTTCTGGACCCTCCACCGGTTAAGTATAATGAACAAAGGAGCTCTATGGAAGTTTGGCGCGAGGTTTTGGCGTGAATGAAAATTCACTGAACCTTCTCAAGTGTATCCAAGGTAGACCTTTCTTCGGACTATCGAGGGCGTATTTTTATATGCCTTCTGAAGTTGAAGCCAAGGAAGGTTGTGATAAAGAAGGTAATTAAATATTTATATTATGAAGACCAATATTACATTTCTACAGATTAACTTTCAACACAGCAAATCTGCTTCAGCCGAATTAAGCCAAACGATGACCGTGGGGCAAACAAAAATATCATTGGTCTAAGAACCTTGGGTTTCTAACTCAAAAATACTTGGACTAAGTAACCCTAATTTTAATATTTAGGTTAGGAAATTTTATGACAAGCAAAGAACTTGCATTCTGACCGATAAAGGTCTAGATGCAACCCTAATTAATCAATTTTGTTCAAGTGATTTGACGGTGGTTCGGTTAAACGGCAGGGGCTGTGATGGCGGGAGAGACCTTGTAATCGACTCCGCTTACTTACCCTATGACTCGTTAGAACCACCGCCAGGTAATCTATTTTCAGATTTAGTTCGATATTGCAGCACTAACAAAGTCGATCTTATTATCGGTTGCGACGCAAACGCTCACAACACAATCTGCGGAAGCTCGGATACAGACGTCGGAGGAGAACATCTCTTGGAATATTTCTGCTCACAGAGGATGTGAGCCAATATTTGTTACCTCCGGCAGGAAACAGGTAATCGATATCACGGTTTTTCTCAAAAACGTAGAGAATAGAACCAGAAATTGGTAAATATCCAATGATATTATTACCTCAGATCATAGATTTATCCGGTTTGATCTCATTTCAGATACGCTAATATTAAAGAAGAGTACAATAAGGAACATCTTTAAAACAGATTGGACCTTTTATGATTCTCACCCGTCTAGCAGGTTTCATGCTTGGACCCCGGTAATAGATTCACCAACGGAATATGAATATTAAACTACTAGTACATAGTACACGTAGTACACGTGAATATTAAACCGATAAAACTACTAGTTTGGGTACCTGTAAAAAGGAGAATGGGTCATTTACCTTGAGTAAAGATGACACCATCCTCTACCTTACTGAGAAACAGTTTCCAGGTAGTAAAATTTACGGCTGAACCATCAATTCTCCCGGTTAATCATTATGACTGGGGCACTGTCTGCGATATCGTAGACTTCAATAAATTAAAATGGGCTATTGATTCCTTTGACCCGTATAAAGCGGGTGGTCCCGATGGTATTAGGCCCATTAAGGCCCCAAAGGGGGTTTGAGACAATAAAATTTGCTCTCATTATAATAATGAGCCAGCATTGCACTAGGCTATATTCCACTAAGTTGGCGACGAGTTAGGGTAATCTTTATACCGAAGCCCGGGAAAGTATCCTACTCGGAAGCAAAATCATTCCGGCCAATTAGTCTGACCTCAGTTCTTCTGAAAACATTGGTGAATTTGGTCGAAATATTCTTGAGGAACGGTCCTCTGGTTCGCCACCCTCTACATGCCAATCAGCATGCGTTCCAGAAAAGAAAATTGGTGGAGTCAGCACTTCGCCAATTTACCCATCGTGTTGCATTGGCTACTGAGAAAGGAGAATTTACTCTAGGCACATTTCTAGATATTGAGGGCGCTTTCGATAATGCTAGTTTGGACGCCATTAAAAGTGCTGAAAGTAGGTTTGGATTTGGAATTACGATGACCAACTGGATTCATCACATGGTCAGTAGTTGAAGTTCAGTCATTGGTTCTGAATGAAGATACAACTATTGTGAAGCGTCGGTAAATAGATATGGTCCACAGGGTGGTTCTATCTCCGCTTCTGTGGAGTATTGTAGTTGACCCCCTTATAGTAGAACTTAACGAGGTAAAACTATTCACGCAGGGGTATGCTGACGATATTTCTATTCTATTGGTCGGAAAAGATGTTAATACTTTTTGTGAACTGACTCGAGCTGCACTTAATAAGATAGTACGGTGGTGCAACACAAATCATTTAAAAGTGAATCCATCCAAATCTAATCAAGATCTGTTCACAAAACGGCGTAAAATCGACGGTTACGTCCATAATACAATCTTTGAAGAGCAGATTAGCTTAATGAAATCTGTTAAACTGCCAGGGGGTGCTACATGTCTCTAGGCTAAATTGGACTTTGCATTTAGAAGAAAAAATAATGAAAAGCCAAAATGAATGGCAGTACCGTAGGCTGATAGGCTAGCTAGGGGTAGGGTAGGGATAGGGCCCGCCTTAATCCGAAATATTTACTCTAGATTTACTCTGTTTGTGTAATACCTATTATTAGTCATGCAGCTGTCGTGTGGTGGCCTAAGACCGCTAACAATGCGACAAAACGTAGACTGGACCAATTACAACGGATAGCCTGCATTTTGATCACTGGGGCAATTAGGACTACTCCCACAGCTGCGCAAGGCACTACTAAATATAGTGCCTTCAGATATCTATATCAAAGAAGTCGCTAAGTCTACTTGCATTAGGCTAATGAGGACCGGATGCTGGAACAAACATTCCCCTAATTTCGGGCACTCCTCTATTAGTATAGATTTACTCAAATTAAATCTTATATTTGGGATGATCACGGATGACATTATTCCCACTTCCAACTTCAGTAAAAAATGAGTGTCCAAAATACCGAACCGAGAAGATTGGGTTGTACTACCTGGTGCCTATCCTCCAGAGTCTGGTATCGTTCTGCATACGGATGGTTCCAACAATGGGGTGACAGTCGGCGCGGGAATCTCTTCGTCGAATCCCCCTTTGGAGGACAGTATAGCGCTTGGTAGTTATAGCTCTGTCTTCCAGGCGGAATTATTTGCCATACTAATCTGTACACAAGCCCTGCTTAATATGAAGAATGTGGATCTTCATTCGTTCTGATAGTAAGGCAGCTATTAAAGCTCTGAATTCCACGAGCTTTAAATCTGGGTTGGACCTTGAAACCAATTTTTATATCAACAAATTGGGATCAAACAACTTCGTAAACATTTTATGGGTGCCTGGTCACAGTAGGGTAATAGGCACTGAGATGGCAGACGTACTTGCTGTCCGGGGGCCAGCAACTCATATATGGGACCAAAGCCTGCTCGTGGAATCAGCACTACAAAGCTCAATTTAACCTTAAAACTAGCCTCTGAATATGAACACTTATGCAGATGGGATAGTTTAGAAACGTGTAAGCACCTTCATATGTGAATGCCCTAATTTATGCAATATAAGATATAGAGTTACTGGCCTATAGTTCATTAACTAACAGGAGGCACGCAAACTTAAAGTTACGATGATTCTGGCAATCTTGGCTAGGATGAAAACTAACCCGAGAGTGACCGTGTAGAATCAGAAATGATGAATGGGTAAGTACAACGGACCATAGTGTCTAGGTACCAGGGGTCTAGCGTACATCGCGAGACCCTTACCCGAACTGATCTGATCTGGGCTGGGAGTATGATCGAGTCGTGTCGAGTCGAGTCGATAAAAACACATAGTAAAAAAACTACGCAGATAAAAATATGTACGAATTTTTATCAAGTCGAGTCGATACGACTCGATCATACTCCTAGCCCTGATCTGAAACCGAAAAAATAGCCCGAAAATAGTTGGGAAAATGATGGTTAAAATCGGATAGAACTAAGAAAACCGAACAATCACCACGAATTTATTGGGAAAATGGAAAAAACTCGACAAGAGCCAACGAAAAATCGGAAATGTCGCGTAACGTCGAGACAAAGTCTACAAAAGTTAGAAAAAGACCTAAATAATGTTGCTGACATATCGAAAATTCTCTGATACAATCAATAAATGACGAGAAAGTCAGAAACAATTATGAGAAAGTTCGAAAAGTTGGGAAAAGTAGTGGAAGAATTTGAAAAACAGACAGGAAAAGCGAGGAAAGGTCGGAAAAATCGATAAATTTAGAAAATGCAGAGAAAACCAGTCGAGTAAGCTCAAGTAAAGCCAGTAGAGGCAAAAAATGGTCAAACAAGTTCCGAAAAGTAAGTAAATTTGGAAACAGCCAGATAAAATTAGTGGCAACCCAGAAATGGCACAAAAAAAATCAGAAAAATCAAAGTAAGACTTGTGCCTCCTTTTACTACCGTCCAACGGAACCCTAACTCTGTTTCCGACTTTTAACGACTATTTCTCGACTTTTATAACCTTTTATCGACTTCTCACGACTTTTTCGTACCATTAAAATCTATGCCATAATACGTACCGACCTGGTATCTCATAACCAATTACCGACACCATAGTTTAGCTTCTCTAACGAAGCTTGAGTATAACGATCTTAGTGATTTGTTACCAATTCATGAGCTAAGAAAGCCAAAAGGCCTATAAGATAGCAAGGTAGCAAGTTGAAGTACCAATTCTCTTGATTTCTGATGGAAACAGAAACTGTTGCTGGTCCAGTTATCCTACCAGAAGAATATATTAGTCAAAGGCAATTTTCACAAGTTGAAACTGTGGCTGTTATAGAGGAAGAACGCAAGAATTGGTACTCCTCAACACTCTTTACTCGAAGTATGAAATAAAAACTCTTACGCGCCAGTCAATCCAATTGTCAATTCGATCTAATGGTGCCAGTACGCACACAGACTATTGCCATAGACTTGTTAGAGCAATTGGTGAGTCTATAATGGCCACTGGCACCACAAAGATTGATAATAGATGAGTTAAATTGGTGATATTTAGAAATAAATGTTAAACTCATGCAATAAAATCGATCAATTCTACCAAATAAAAAGGAAATCTAACCAGCAACACATACCTACGGGAATATCCATATGATTCACTTTACTCATATCGGTGCCACTCAAATCGTTCGGATATTCGAGTCCCTTCTGAAAACCACTATTACTATTGCTACTGTAATCAAAACAATGCGAACCACCACCACCACCACCACCCGTTCTCGATGCACCAGCCGTTGAATTTGGTGTTGTCGGATCTGCCGTCTCCCGCTTAACCGCACTCAAATCGAATCGACTCTCAACGATCGAAATGTGCGGAATAGGTGATAGAAATGTCTCATCAGCCGAATGAATATGGCCGTCCATCGATTCGTTTGTTGAATTATTTGGATCAACATCACCCGGACATCCGCTATGGGAACGTTTCATTAGTTTACGTGGCGGTGGATAGTTGATTGATTGTTCACCACCGCCACCGCCACCACCACTACCACCACCTCCCGGACCGAAATCGGCCGCTTGCAATTGAGCCAATCGTTTCGTTAACGATATATGGCTGGCTGAATTGAATGGTAACAATTGCATTTCGGATCGATTCAAACCGAACATTGAGTAACGGTTATCGTCGGGTATTGGTAGAGGTTTCGGTGTAACGGATTGTCGGGACGTATCACCGATCGGGGATGGTGGTGCCGATGATTTACCACCACCACCACTACCGTGCGTAGTCGCCAATCCCTTAATCTGTAGGGCTTGGGCGATCTTCATGAATGACGGTAGATCAGCATTCTTAACGTTCACAACGCCTTGATACATGAATTGTAACAGTTCGGTCATCACAACGAATGAAACGTCTTTCAGGAAAACTGTGTTGACGGGAAATTAACGAGAGGGATTAATTTGGAATAATGAAAGATAATAATTAAAATTGTCGACTTACTGATCGGATGTTTGCATGGATTCGTTGTGAACATTTCCTGAAAATAGGGACTGCAAATTGCCAACACAATTTTATGGGCATGTAGTAGGCGTCCGTCACAAGCGAGCGTTACATCCACCAAATCCCCACGATCGTATAAATTTTGGAAACCAGTTGCAATGTTATCTTGAAAATTGTTCCAACACAACGCGAATTCTTCGTCCATGTTGGCAAATGATCGGATTAATTTTCCGTTTATTATGCAAAATTTTAACGGACCACCCAGATCGCCACGGAAGCACTTCGTTTTTAATTTATTTTTATGATTTAATTTAGAGAGCTTTTGTAACGACACAGATTTCTTAAATTTAAATTACTTGGAATCCCATCCCAAATCCATCGATTTAAAATGCCCACACACAGCACAATTCGAAATTGAAAAAAAGGGATAAAAAAACGTCTTAAATTATCACATCAATTTTTTTTTACGTTCCGAGATTTCTTGTTTAGAAACTGATAAGAAGAACGACAAAAAATGGGATTCCGAAATTTTTCTCCGATTATCACAAGTGTTATGATTACACTGTTACGGGTTTTCCGTTTATCTGTTGGATGTAAGATATTTTCTGAATATTAAAATGGAAAATAATATAAAAACAATAAAAATAAATTGAGAAATTATCCATCTTCTTTTTCTTATATCACTTGACAGGTTGGTCAGCTGGTAATTATAGTCGAAGGTGGTCTTTCAACGAATATGTTTGGGACTAGCCAGTCGGTTTTGGAGTCATACAATTGAATTGAAATGAACAGTTCCGATCAATTAATTATAAACCATATACAGTCAGAAACATTCAGTTGTATACGGCTATTTTTTTCAACAAAATGATATGTGCATTAGCGACAGTGAAGTTTAGGTTTTTTCCATAAATGCCAATTGATTACATAATCTGTCATTGAAGATATTGCATAATTAGAATCCATTTCGAACGCTTCATAACGGTACCTCTCGAAGATGTAACTATTACATGAAATGTAGAGACATTCAGTTGTATACGATAATAATAAAATAAAGAAAAAGTTTTGAAAATAAATTTATTAAAACAAAATACATTTTTTTATAGCGTGTATTGCGGCACAGATGCTCAATGGGACTGAGATCTAGGCTTTGCGGTAGCATCCGGATAACTTTTGGACAATTATAAAGAAGCCAGGTCC
>JANTOP010019715.1:0-13422 GCA_027564815.1 Symmerus nobilis | reverse complement strand
ACCTGTATGTTTCATATATTTGAAACAAAGCTATTCATGGACGTCATCGATTGTCATAATTCTTCGCAAACTAGTCCAATTGCTATTGTAGTTTTCCGAGATGAGTTCTTTTCAAAATTGAATAGGGCTTCAAAGCGGATTCAATAAGCAAATGATAGAAAAATTATTTATATTAAAAGTATTAGTAATTTTATAAAAAAAATATACATTTTTCTTCTATTGGTATTTTCAACTTTCCCAAACAAAAAAATAACGTTTTATGGTAGAAGTAATGAATAAAAATAAATTTTAAAACTAAGCAAATACAAGTCAAAATCAAAAATCTTCTTCTGACTTTTCCGCTAGTGCAGTTGATGGCCATTTCAGGATTGCTTGATAAGATTAGATATGATCAGCTGATATAAATTGCTGAAGTTTCCTATTGTCCTTCATTTTGAGTTCGTTTATAGGAATCTTATCTGAGTAACATGGGTACTCTGTTAATCTTGAAATAGATAATCTGCGGATGTAACAATTTTCACATTAAATTTCTCCGTTTTGTCAATTAAACAAATTTTATGCCTTCTCTTCTAATTGTCCATTGGACAGTTGCAAAGTCCCTGTCACAATAATTGTACGAATGATCCCGCTTGGGAAAGTACAGATTTATTTGTAGATTGACATTTCTTTTGAGCGTTAGATTGACTTCACCGAAACTTCCATATAGAATCGCCTATGCTCCCACGAGGAGTAATGGTAAAAGATGATGATGATTTATAGATTTCGGTCGAAGGATAAAGCAAGTAAATATCTTTTTATGGTGTTGTTCTTGTTTTGACCGAAACAGCCATCGCAGAACAGTTGTAGCTTTTTAATGGTGCTCGCAATTTTGCTTGATATGTAGTCGTTCAAGAACGAAGCTACTTCATTGGGTCCTTTCAAAGCTTGACCTTCATGGTAGGAATAAAATGGCTTGACCTTTTCCGGTCTTGAAATTATGAATACAAAATTCATTAACCCAAAGCTGACGATAGTAAAATACTGCTTGTACTGGAAGAACAGGAAGTGGTAAATTCTGAATGTAGTCGAACGATAGGTCTGAGGTGGTACAGGTAGCCTCTCAAACACCTCAAATCAATCCCTGGTATATCTGTGATTAATTAATTAAGTAGTATTAGTATTAATAGATATTAAGAACAATGAGATACATATTATAATACAATAGCAATAGGTTGTACTCTAGTTTTTAATCTAGTATTAAGATTTATATTTTAAATTTATAAAATTAGAAATATATTACCTCTGGTTTGGAGAGCATCAAAATCTAAATTATTTTATTTTAATATTTTGTGTAACAAAGTCAATATAACGTTACATGTCAATGACAACGATCCCTTCTTTACTCCTTTTAATAATTTGTTTAGTTTTGCAGAAACATTTTATTGCTCCGCGCTTGTGGCTTTTTTGCGGTAATGTTGAGATGTGGGTCTTTTATGCGAACACCTAGTTCTTCACACCTTGAACACATATTAATTTGGGGTCTACCAAAAGACAAGTTAAAGTTCTCATTAAGATATATATGTAGTTTCTAAAAAATTGATAATTCATTTTATTGTCTGGATATTTTGAACCCCTGTTTTACCCAAATTGCTATATGTTACACACAAAAAAAATCTTCGTTGGTAATCACTGTTTTGAACAAAACAATTCATGAAGCAGCGTGGTGTTCAGAGAAGCTGACTTTTTTTGTCATTGGAATAGTGAATTTCCTTTTGAGGAAATGAATTGATGAAATGGTGGATTAAGGCACAAATTGCTCCTGGTATTGGATTACTACAACCAGCGGACTTTCTGCGCTGATCATATGGAATTTTTTTAGACACTTTGACACAAAATAAGTCAAATTTATGTAAGACGAAAGAGCGGATTACTATAAGATGAAATTGGAGATCTTCTATACTCACTTCTTGACTTACTTTAATTTCTTTCACCGCGAAATTTTTATCATAGACATTTTTATCATTTCACCGCGAAATCATAGAGATGAGCCCTTTTCGCAATTGATTTTTAGAATTATAAATTTTGAACTTTATTTTGCCTATAAAAGAGATTATGTATGAGTTCCTCTTGTTCATGAATGGTGAGTATAGGCGAGTATATTAGAAGTTCGCCGGTTCATAAAACTGAGATGAGTTCTTTTCGAAATTTCCAATTCAATTGTCTTGAAATATTCGTTCAACAGGCTAGAATGTATTTTGTTGGAATTTTATTTGAAAACCTGACATTGTCATCATACTTAGTTTTAGGCAATATTACTTGGAAAATAACAGGTAGTCCTTCGATTTCCCTTTGTAGGATTTTGAGATAAATAGAATAATCCCATTAGTTGTATAGTCTTAAGTAGTCTTCACAAAAGTTGTAATTTTGATGTATATTTTCTAAAAGGATACATAGTTAAGACTTATACATATTTATTCAAAAGTTTGGCGAGGAGGAACTCTTAATTTTTAAGTGATGTACAAGTATATTAAATAAAACACATCTCTGAACCTTCTTGAAATTTAAATGTAAAAAAAATGGGAATAAAATAATTAACTCAATTGGTTGACAAATGTAACAAAATGAGTAATTCCTAACTCTAATGGTAATTTCATTATCTGGTATCTGGCTAACATTATTACCATGGGATGGCCATGGGATACAAGTATAACCGCTTCGTACAAATACATATAGAGTTCGTTTAGACGTCAGCTTTATCATCACATTGTATATAATATATTATTTACAGAATATAAAGAGATCAAATTAGAGATGGTTAAGGGTTTATTGTAGAAATGTAGATATACTTAACTTCTAAAATTAATTGCTAAATTATGGTAATGACTGCACTATATATTATACATATAACGTATAAAAGTTTTTTTTTCCACGTAGAAGTTATAGATTTTGTTTGTTTACTCGGCATAATAAGGAAAAACAGTAAACCAGAAATATTATGTATAGAGTCCGGCGGGGTAGATCCGCAAATCTTGAAAATGAATCGTTTTCGTGGGGCTTAAAGTATTATTATTATTATTTGCTAATTAAATTATATAAACAATTATCTTGAACATAACGTTTCTTTCGTTTTTTTTTTCATTATTAAAAATTTCCGGCAGGCTAGGTTGGTATTACAATGAATATTAATATAGGTGTAGGTAGCACAGCAGCTCTTGCTGTAGCTATATATAGAAGTTTCCATTACAATTATCAAATTAAATTTATATATAGTAGAAAAAGTGCTTTTCCTTTCATCATCTCAGCTTGTCCTATATCTTTATATATTCTGCCCATCTTATTTTATACATTAATTGAGAGATAGGCTCATCATTAACCTTCTTATTCTCAACACAATTCCATCATGCTTTTTTAAATATAATTCTTTTTATGGTGGTACAAAGCAAATTAGGGCCGGCAAAAAAATTTGTATAAATAATTTAAATCTTTTATCAAAAGGGATTATATATATTTTTCACCTTGGTTTTGTTCCGTTCGCTCTTTCACGTTTCCATCGATTCCGAGAGTGCGTCGTGGAAAGGTTATGGGGCCAGGTCATTTTTGTAGATACGAAAAATCGTTTAGTATAACTATTAATAAAATTATATAAATAAGAAGTTGTATGGAGTTTATGAAATATTAGTATACAGGAAAGTTCAAAATTATCGAAAAAATGTCCCTGGGCTCTTTTATAGTTGTTATAACCGATCATTTAAAGTAAAGTAATGTGATGATGGCGTCATAAGAGGAAATGATAAAGAATTAATAAAGAGTTGATTTTAAATGTTATTAACTTAAACTTAAAACCGGTATATCATAGCTATACATTTGCTGTGATATAAAAGAATTATACTTACTCATTTTATATAATACAGAAACTGGTATTAAGTGATGGAAGAAAATTATAAAAGGTCCTTTTTCTTTATTTTAATTCCTCTTTCCCAATTAATTATTATTATAAGTATAGATTATATGTATAGAATTAATCCTCCGGCATTTCTACTAAGTGGCCATAATTAATTGATTTTAATAAGTCAACTTTTTTCTTATGCTATTCTTTATAATTCTAAAAAGAAACTATTGTTCTGAGTTTACTTTGAACTGAACTGAATTTTATTGTTCTGTATTTTGAACACCCTGAATTATCGCCCATTTAAATAATTTTTTAATAGGGAATATTATACCAAGTAGACGTAACGATATACATACCATATCTGATTTTTCTTTTTATCAGCACGAATTAGAAGTATACGAGTAGTGGGTGAGGAAATTGTGGAGAAATTAATTTTTAATTCGTTGAAATAAGAAATTATAAATAACTGAAAATCAGAAGAAGCGCTTTTTTAAAGATGTTGTTATATTTATGTTGAGGACCAACCGGTGGAGGGTTGTTTGAAAGCTAAGCTTGGCATCCTTTATATACTGCTTGAAAAGTTTGATATTATATTGATTACCTAATTTATGAGAGGTTATTTTTACATTTTTATTCGTGCTACAACGTATTTTTTAATTTTTGGGATTTCCCCCTCTATAATAATGTTATAAGGAAGCAGTACAGGGGGAGGCAAAATGTTAAATTTACTAATATATTGAGTACTCTTAATGTAGATATATTCCGCAATAGTAACTTCTAGGCTAAATGAATTACTTGTACCGTAAAACATATCCCGAAGCTCTTACTAAGACTCTATCGACATTGATTTCATTAATGTCAAATTAATTATAGCACCAAAATGTAGCACAAATTACAAGAAGAATTTGTATCGACAGTAATGATTTCTAACAATTAGCTAACAACTATATCTCATTTGTATGAAAAGCAATAGAACGTTATATTATGAATATAACGTTCATTAAAGGATCATATAAATAATTAGTCCATCCGTCATTGATCTTGCCGATATCCGACCAAGTAAAAACCGTACGACTAAATTCCATTAGTGTATTGAAGAAGTGCATTCACACAATGGTAACGGCACGATATCGTGAACGTGCCGTTGAGCTGCCGTCCTTTGCCCCTAAAATGGGCGTCGCAGTGCCGCTCTGAGAGACAGTGGTATACGTAATCAAATGCAAGTTTTCACACACAACGATTTTTAGTCGTACGTTAGCATTCATTGTTGCATGTTCCTTTCACACGATAAATTATCGTACGTCTTTTTACCGTACGTACACAATTTTGCTACGATAAATTATCGTACGGCCTTTTACCGTACGGCTTTTTACCGTACGACCAAAATCGTTGTGTGTGAAAGCAGCGTTAATACAATACGTTGATCTTTTCTCAATAAGTAACTTCCAACCCATAAATGATTAATATATTGTATATCATTATATTATTGAGCATATCGTTAATTGGATGCGAAAGCCTTTCTACCTAATAGTTTAAGGGTCTAAGCAGTATCTCTGATAATGGTGGTAAAATTAATGGAAATATTTGTAAGTAGTGCTGTCCTTCACTGTCTTCTATTTTTATTGATTGTGCCTACATCGATACGCTAGTACAAAGGGCAGTGCCAGATTAAGCCAGCGCGGGGCCTTTAGCAAAAATTATTAAGAGGCCCTTGGTTTGATTTTGGATATAAAATAAAACACACTTCCCATCGTGTTCCGTAACTCATTTTTCGTACGTTTTAATTTCATAAAATAACATTCTCCGGAGTTATAAAATCTCAGTTCAGAGCCAGAGCTTTGTTGTGTTGTTTGTTGTTTGATTTTCAAGATCTCTTCTGCTATAAGAGATTTTAACTGGCGAAGTAATCCAAATACACCAGTCACTTGATGATACGCTTCCATGCCTTTAGCTTAGGCAGACAGTGTACTATCAATTATGACATTAAACACCAGACTTTCAAATTTTTCTTTATGCGTTTGATTTTCTACAATTTCAGCGAGCGTAGTAGAGCCGCTGAAATAGTCATATTTAGTATTTCGCTTGCGTCGTCTTGAAGTTTGATTTTGATACTCTTCATAGCCAGTTAGGATTTTGGCTTTTGCCTCAATATCTGAAAATGTAGACGGCATTGATTGAACGTACCCGTGTAACGATTCATAAAGGGAATATCCCGTGTTAAGGTCTTGATCAGGCGACGTTCCATTTCCGTTCCATGAAATAATCATTATTCCTGTTTCCAATTTATTCAACTTTAAGACTAGCCCCTACGCCTGATTACGACATTCTACCTTTTGATCCAAGTTAGAGATGCCATCCAAAACTTGTTTAGATAAAAGTAATACCGCATAAAAGTGCCTTCGTCGCATCAGATCGGGCAGACCACCTGGTGTCCGACATCTTTTCAAAATCGGGAGTTTTGAACCTGAATCTTCCAATGATTTCGTAAGAAGGCTCCATGTATAGGTAGAAGCGGAAAAAATATATAGAGGCTTTCAACAAAATCGAAGAAAATGGATGCTTCTATACAACATTCTGCAGCACACTTGGCAACTAAATTTAATGAATGTGTAATGCAGGGAATGTATTCTGCGTAGTTATTTATCTCCTTAATTCGTGCTTGTAAGCCACAGTACTTCCAGCTCATATTGCTGGCATTGTCGTAACTTTGACAACGACAGTCTTTGATATCAATGTCCAACCATCACCCAAAGGGCACGCGGGATATTGATCCCTGAGATCGCGGGGCCCGTAGCATTTGCTACTTCTGGTACTATGATGGCTTATCCTGCACTGACAAGAGGTAAAGCAGTTAAGTTGACACTTCTTAAAATCGACAGACGGATAGAGTGGGTAATTATTTACAAATGTGAAGTATTAAAAGCGTGCAATGTCCATATTGATAAATCTGTCCATATTGATGAGTCTGGACATTCGGCAGTAAAGTGATGGAATTTTGTTTCATGTTTCACATGAGTGGTAAAGAGGTTGAGCAGTTAATAGACGATACAATGGTTGTACCAGTAGCGTGCGGTCAACATCTCCATAAGGTGTGCAGAATTTTATGACCCATAACATATAACAAAATGTTAAAAACGCGCAGAGTTGCTTTGACAGTTAGGTAAAAATACAGAAATTTAATATTTAGGTTCGCACCTAGAAATTTGAATATCGGACATCGATACATTTAATCCGGATTTCCCGATAATTTTCGTCGGATTCGAATAAATGTAATGATGCAAAAAGATTATAAATAAGTTGAGGAAAAATAGAAAAATATCACAACTAAACTTTCGCACAAAAGCTATGCAAGGCTTAAAAGCTCCCAAAACGCTTTTTTTTCCGAACCCAATTTTAATGTTTTTAAATCTGTTTTCTATCCAGATAACGATCCTTTATCGAAATTTCAAATTTTTCCAAAATAAAGCTTTAGAAATCTCGAAAGCTCATTGAAAGCTTAAAATTAAAATGTCATTTTATATAATTTAGAATCGAATTTTTATCCGATCCATTAAATTTAAAAGAAATTGGGAATTTTCGCAGAAAGCTTATCCAACCCATTAACCGCAACGAAAGCTCAATGTTTCTAACTTAATTTTTAGGTTTAAAAATCTATTTTCTATCCAAATAGTGATCCTTTAACAAAATTTCAAATTTCTCTCAAATAAAGCTTTAAAAATCTCGAAAGCTCAATGAAAGCTTAAAATTAAAATTTAATTTTATATATCATGGTATCAAATTTTTATTCGATTCATTAAATTTAGATAAAATATGAATATTTGCTAAAAGCTTCCTCAGCCCATTGTAAGCTAAAAAAAGCATTAAATTCTGAACTTAATTTTTTACGTTTTAATATCTATTTTCTAAACAAAACAAACAAAAACTATAAGATTTTAATTTTCTACAGAGCATTTTAACGAATGAGCATTCATTAGAGCATTTTACAGTTTCCAATTTCATTTAAATTCATTTATCAGGAGATAAAATTTATTGGATAATGAATAAACTAGCATTTTAATAAAAGCTTTGGATAAGCTTATGGGCGTTTCTTAAAGGTATTTTCAGACAATTTTGTTGATATTTCAGAGTTGAGCTCTGCGCCTTCTGCGCTTTAGACTGCACGCCACTGGGTTGTACCAACCTGTGTTGTGCCGATATCAGTCCAACGGTTGTATGAAGCGGCCAGCGATATTTTCTTATGGAACCTTTAATTAAAAAGCAAGATATTTAATGAGATTCAAGATCAAAAGATTAAATGATCAAATGATTAAAGATCAGCTGAAGAACGATTAGTAGTTATACATTACGTTATTTATCCACGGGAAGTGATTGCAGTCACCTCAAATATAGCTCAATGATATCAGCTTCGGCTGTGGGCAAAATTGTGCGGGGATACATGCTCGGTAGGTAAGTTTGAATATTTCAAAAGGCAAATTTATATGAATTTATATTTATTTTATAGTTTCCTTCTACAGAAAGTTATTGGAATTTTGAACACTGACATAATACGCACGCATACGGCCGCATGTTTTGGGTTCAAGCCATCCAACCGTTGGTGTTTTCTAATTACACGATACAATCGTCGCAAGCAACCATCAATCGGGATCAACAGCTGTACAGCCCTTGTATAGGGATGCCACAAAGTAGTGTGATCTTGATAGTATACATATTAATGATATTACCGAACTACTACTATAGGTAGGATATGCTTTAAATAGGCATAGAAACAGATCAAAAGTTGGTGTCTGAATATTGAGGTTACAGATGTCTTTACAATATTTGTAGAAATTGTGTTACACCGAGAGGCGCCAAATGGGGGAGCAGAGGGGGGCTGTGCCCCCTAAGACTTTGAATATATATTGAAAATAAAGCTTTTTTTTTACCAAAATTAAATAAATATATGAAATATTTGTGTCTATTATTCGTTCGCCCTCCCCAAAAATTTCTTTGCCCCCCCCCCCAAGAATTTCTTGAATTGGCGCCACTGGATTGAAGTACCCCCACTGCGTGGCACTGCGGTTGAACGAACCTAGTATGTATTTCCACATGCATGCAAGGTCTATAAACAACCTTAATGATAAGAATCCTTACAAAGAAACATTTAAATATTCAATCAATTATCTTATACCATAAATCATGATAAATCGAAGATGACAAAATGATAAGTTAATTTTACTGAACAATTGTAGATGATGTGATGATTAGGCTGGTATACTTATCTCATTCATGCATTTCTATGAGTAAAATAATGTTTTTTAAATCGATAGGATAGAATTTTTTTTATGCTCACTAATGCATGTTTACAGTATATACGCAGTATACGATTATGTATGTATACCTAAGAAATTAGTTGAAGGTGGGAAAAATATCGAAAAGAAAAAATTCATTATCTTGGCTGCTTGGCTGCTTGCTAGGTTTGGATGGCCGCATGTATGTGATATTAAATCACGTTTTGTACCACAATTTTTTAGTCTTTTATTTTATTTATTTTTTAATTCAGTTTTGCCTGTGATGACTGTAATTAAAATGAAATTAAAATTTCTTATATGAAACTTGTTTTAGAAATTTTATCGATTTTTATTCAACAACATATTATATATTATACTCGTACCTCTCCACTATATAACGTACAATTCACAACATACTCTATATCTACAATCTACAACCATTTACACTCAAAAAGCAATTGAATTAATAATTAATGGAATTTATTTCGAGTTGAAATGAAAGAAAAGCATTACAGTAGGATACTCTCGTATTGATATGTAGATCTGACAAAAAAATTACCTACGTTTTTACAATTAATAATTTTTTTTGTGTCACCCCCTAGGCAATTTTTGTTATATAAAAATTAAATTAAAATAAGATTTTGATTAAATTATAATTAACTATCCCAGTAATAATATAAGTATTATATATATATATATATATATATATAGTTATATATAAATGAAGTTCGAGTTAATAAATATATGGCTAGCAGGTGATTTCTATATGAAGATATGGTAAATACCGCGATAGAAAGGGAATTTTTTTGATGATTGATATTGATACTGATGTTGAGATTGATATTGAATGTAATTAGTTCTGGTACTTAGACCAACAATAACAAAAAATTTGGATTTAAGGGGGTACTTCATTATTTACTACCGTTTCAATTCAATTCAATTCAATGTACCTTTTCTCGAGAACCGTTCACCCGATTTACCACATATCCTACTTATTACTGTTAACAACTTAAGTGGATCAGTTTGTAAAAAATATAATTAGAAAAATTTGTGCTGCTTTCGAAATTTCGCTTTTTGTCTTTCAGTCAAGATCTGAAACTACCCGGGAACAACAGTGATTTACACTATTAATTGAATTAAAATTTTAAAATAAGAGCTTTCGGAATAAATAAAAATAAATTTTTTTTTCATTTTGACAAAAATTTTTTCTGTTAGCCTTTATTATGTTTTATACCACAGGAAAGAGCTCAATAATGCTTAAATTTACACCTCACCCATCTCTAGC
Source organism: Symmerus nobilis (assembly GCA_027564815.1). Classification (NCBI taxonomy): domain Eukaryota; kingdom Metazoa; phylum Arthropoda; class Insecta; order Diptera; family Mycetophilidae; genus Symmerus; species Symmerus nobilis. The sequence continues at coordinate 3,002 of JANTOP010019715.1, read as the reverse complement.
TCAATTAGGAGATCTCCTAGATTAATTCAAAAAATGTAACTTTGCAATTTTTGTTACATTTTTTACAACTTTACATAGCTGTTAGGGATTGCAAATTTATCGGATTTTTTCATTACTAGCAATTCGGTAATGAACAAATCCATAACCGGTTTACTGGTAATTTACCGGTAATCTTTCACATTTTTTAAAATTATTCTTAAATGCAGGATATTATTAATAAAAGGATTAAAAATTGTGGAATTGAAAACTTATTTTATTTCTCTTACGAAAACTACAAATACAAGAACAACAGTCAAAAAATAAAAATTAAATTAATTCCTTTTGCGAAAATCATCTATGCTACACTTGTTGGCCGAACACTCTTGAAATAGTCGTTTACAATTTTTAAACATTTGTTACGAATATTTTCGTCTTGGAATTAGGTTATTTATTTCCTTACAATGATTTCAATACCTTTACTGTTTTTCTTCTTATTATCTTTTTCTAGATTACGAGTTTTTTTTTTTAAATTCCTAATTGAAGTTTTTCTTTCAAGGATATATTGGACCCAACATTTAATTTAATTTATAAGCAAATTCACAATGAAACGAAATTGAAATTATAACAGATAGACAGATAAAATAACAGATTGAAATTTACTGTTCAAGAAAGTTATTACGGTAAATCAAGCTGAAAAAAGTCTATTTTCGAAATTTTTTTATATTGAAGAAAGTATAAAAGATGCAACTTGGGGGGTTTTCGTCACAGATATTTTGGACTATACGAGTTTTTTCAATGAAAACTCCCTTAATGGGACCCCGTAGAATTCGTCAGCTGGGACGCTCCATTGGCATGCAACGTTCAGCCCGAGCGGTTCATCTGAATGCTTCCAGGATTGCAAGAAGCCAAAAAAGTTTTTTGTGATATTTGATTTACCGAAAGATCTCCTTAATTTAATTTAAATTTTAATTTAATTTTTAATTTATTATTTAATTAATTTTTTTTTATTTAGTTTCTTAGGTTTTTACAATAATTTTTTACCGAATTTACAGGTAATGTGGATATAATTACCGGTAATAAAATTATGTATTTTGATACGGTAAACCGGTAATCCGGTAAACCGGTTTATCGATATTGCAATCCCTATATAGCTGTAATTAAAAAACGAGTTGACATATCTCGATAAAATTTCAAGAAATCTGAGATGGTGAGATGGTTCTATGGCTTATTACGATTTTTTAACGATTGAGGCTAGGTAGTCAATCTAGCGCTCAACCGTATTTGTTGTTTCTTTATTTTGATCATTAAATCCATTGCTGTTGACCAATTACATATTTAATAGCAATGGATTGTGTATATCCCTTTAAGGGATTATGATTTAATATTTACACCCATATGGCTAGTTCCTGAGAAATTATCACACGATTCTTTTATTATTCGTAATTTTTTAAGATAGGATAGGAAACTGAAAAGTTTCAAGAAGCTGCATTACAGTTATGTAATTGCTTTCCCCACTAAAATCGTTATAATTATAGTTCATTCTTTACTTTATTATTCTCTTATTTACTAGAACTTCAGCTTGAGATTATCTCTTCCGTATATTTTCCAACAAATCTACAAGAGGCAAATAATCACACAAAATTATACTATTTAACCGTATTTATACCAATAAATTATATTCATTGTCATTCATTGGCATAATGTAATTTAATTTTATTGAAAAGTGAATGCTCCACATATTTTTTCTCTTCAAATAAAAATCACGACTATTGTGTATAATATTGAATTTAATTCACATTTATATTCATTTGTACATACAACGCATACCAAATTCGCCACATTATCTACACATATCCCACATACATAATTTTAATGTTTTTTTTTTCTCATTAACTCCATATGAATACGGTGCAGTTTTACAAATTAATTATACATAGGCTTGAAAATCGAGAAAATGAAACAAAAGACTTAGAGCAGAACTCTATTTTTCACATGACGAGGAAATATTTTTATTTCTCATTTTTAGTTCATGTTCGTAACGATAATTATTATTTGTCATTGTCTAATTGTTGGTACCATACAATTTTACCAATTCCATGTGTTTTTAAGACAATTCCTAAAATGTACAGTTTTTCTGCAAATTAAAAGTGTATTAATATTATGTGAATAGTTTTCTGTAAATAATATAATCTTAAGATCTGCAGGGATTTTGTCATTTTGTAGAGGCTATTGTACGGTAATAGAAGTGGAACAATCCTTTTAAATATTTAATAATATTCTTATAAGCACTTTTTTATGAATTCAATTTTAATTAAATCCATTATAAAGTTACCAACATATCAGAATTAAGAAGGTATCGGGTAAAATTATAGAGTTAAGCAAAATTAATTATTAAATATTTAAACATAATGTCTACATTATGACATTATGTTTTGTAAACATTATATAGCGTGCATTTTTGAAAAAAAATCTGGTTTATTTAAAAACAATATTAGAGAGTAAGTTAGCTTCCTCAATTTGGATTTGAATGAAATGATTCAGTGCCCTTTAAGTTTTTTCTTTGTCAGCCAACTACCAGTTATGTTGTACAAATCCCAAAATATTTTCTATTTCCCGATAAGTTCTATATAGTTCGAAAGGTACTTTTATCCTCTTTCCAACGATATGCTATTTATGTATGATCGGATAGAACTTGATGGAATTCCAGGCGATCAAATTCCCAAAAAAGTTGGTTCTTCTGCATTTTTTAAAAGTCACTAAATTTCATTTGCTTCGTTTAACTCCAAAAATTTGTTTAAAAATATTTTTAAGATTTTAAATGTAAGATCGTTCCTTTTCGAGAATTGTATCAACAAATTTGCCCCAATCGGACAAAAAATGTAGAAATTATTTAAGGCGGTATTCTGGTCTAGAGCCCTACTTTTTGGGTATTTTTCAAACTAGGATAAAAAAAAATTAAAAACATTTTTACTATCCATTTTTTTATATAATATTTATTGATTTTTAAAGTATATAAAAAAAAT
>JANTOP010019704.1:0-13423 GCA_027564815.1 Symmerus nobilis | reverse complement strand
TATATAAAGTTCGAGCTATCACGATATTTGTTAGTACGGACATCTAGCGTCAAATTCCGGTTTTTAAGTTGTACACCGTGTTTTTTCTTTCATTTGCGACCGACCAATAAAATACTTCTCCGTCATTTCCACCTTCCAATGGCGCCATACCCATTATGCCATGAAGAGGTCGAATCTGATATTCTGATATTGCTCGAATGAAATACTACTCATAATTACAGAACTATATGCTACTATATATTAGATCAAACTCGACATAACTGGTGTTAAAGTTGAATGTGACTAGTTAAAGTTTTATTATTGATTAATAGTGGAACTATGGCCAATATAGTGAAGCTGACGGATCTATGATCTATGTGTATCTATTTTTATGTATGTTTCAAGTAAGCACGCCATAACAGTTGCTGATGCCGAACAATGTTTCCCGAACAAAAGCAAATTATGCCACGTAATGTAACATTGTTCAAGAATGAGCGGCTCGCTGTGTAAACCAAGTTGATAGCACCGTAAGTCAAAATATTAACCGCGTAGATCAATTTGATGATACAAACGAATATTTACTATAAATTTTTCTCTAAGGATATGAAGTATTAAATAAAAAAAAGATAGCTTATATCCAAATCGTACAGTCGATGAATCGGTAATGCTACTAGCTGGGCTACTTAATGATCGCCCCCACAACCACAAGAAAAATATAGGTTTTTTATAATATAATATTATTTATTCCATATTTGTGGATGAGATGGAGCATGTTAGCAAGACTTTCACAAATAAATAATCAAACATTATTTTTACAACTCGTTGATAATGGGATTTAGATTGAAATCCGTCCAAATTTGCTCTGACTTTATTATATAATAATACCATTATATAAATAATTATAATTAATAAGTTCGTATCGTTCTATAAAATTCGATAATTTTTCTATTTCTCTATTTTTGAAAATCGCAATTACACTTTCGGATTAAACAGGATCAGGTGAGTCCATCGAAATTAAACTTATTAATTATTATATTAAGATAAGTTTTAAATCAAAGGAAGTCTCTTTTAAAATAATTAAATAATTACCTGCAACCGTAAATTATATAACTTGCGTTTGTTATTGTATGTTACTATCATTCCGTTGAATCAAAATTATTTTAAATAAAAGAAATTATAATAAGTAACCAAGACGTTGCAGATGGTTTATTCTGAAATTTATGGTGCATAGTGATTAAGAAAATTTTATATTAAAATGAAGAGGAAAAAATTTTAATAAATTTATCAATGAATTTATTGTTTTACAAGAAATAAGTTGAAAACAATATTTCTTAAATTTATTAAATGATTTTCTAAAAAATAAAAGTTGAATTAAATTAAATTGAACGAGTCGAATCACACTTGTTGGTACAATTAATTGATTTTAGTTAAATCATTGAAAATAGAAATAAACTGTTAGATGCCAGAGTAATTAAAATGATTACTAGATATGGACATATTACTTGTATATTCATTAGGCATAGAATATTCAATAGTTAATTAAGTCCAATAATTTAATTTAAGTAGAAATGTAAATATAAAAATTCAAGATACCCCCAGAATATTAGTTTATAGGTTTTAGTTATAGTTTCTACATATTTAAATTAAATAACGTAGTTCGTAGTTTTGTAGTTTTTTTTTATTTGTTATTATTTATTTTTTTATCGCTAGGGAACATATTTAATTTCAGGGGGGCTACTTCGAAGGAATTCGCTCGCATTTGGGTGGTTTAACGCAACGTGTCAAATCTTGGTACTGGGGCCGACCGCTTGTAAGTGCAAATCATATTGAAAAGAAAAAAAAAACTCAACATGAAATGATGTTTTTGTTTTTTAAAACATTTTTTCTGTTCAAAAATGAAAGTATATAAAAAAAATGTCTGATAAAACGAGCACAAAGTGACTGTCAAAATATAAAGTCCTGTTATGATTTAATTTTTCATTCGAGAATTCTATCTTTTTTCATTTTGATCCAGAGGATGCACCAGAAAAGTTTTTTATTTGGAATTGTTGTACAAGAAATATTCCGCTTTTCTAAAATGTTAGTTCAAATTTTTGAACATTTTTCAAAGTTTTGTCAAAAATCGTAAATGAAGTCTTTCAAATAAGAGTTTCGACTCTCTTCACTAAAGAAAGATTTAGAATTTAGATATTTTATATCGAAATTTGAATTTTTTGTTATAAGATTAGAACGTATAATATGTAAGCACACAAAATTTAAATAATTTTGATTAAAATATATTAAGAGGAAAAATAGAGTTATCGATAACCCAACATTAAAACACCGGACTTTCCATAATGTTACTTTCCACTTTACGAAAAATATGATAAATATTTTTGGGTAAATCATATTATAATTGTTGTTATACGAATTATTAAGGAAATAAATATTAATGTAATTTAACTGGTTTTATTGAAAGTAACATATTTATGAATTTGGTAGTCATACCATTACGATATCTAATTGTTATGTACTCTACTGGGAAATAATATTATGAACACTAAGCTATATATTCTTAATTTTATTTTTAGAGCTTTCTCGAATCATTAGTATCATTTGATGAAAAGCATTATTTATTACTTTTTAATAAAATAAGGTGGCAATAATTTCTGAAACGAAGACTACAATTTCTAAAAATTAAATTTTTAATTTATACTTGTAAGGGAGTCGAGAGGTTAAATAACTTATTAAATCGACTGTTACTTATAGACTAATTTATTATAAAAATATATTAACTAAATCTAGCTTAAATTAATATGTACAATACTTAACTATACAATTATATCTAATTTTTGTGTATACGAGCTTAAATCCCGTTATCTACAGGTAAGCCTGGAATCTCGTATCCAACACATACTTCATAATTCATACGGTCAATGATATTCACAAGATCTAGAACTTACGTTTCGACAATTATTAAATGTGTTGAATACCACGCAAATAATAAATTCGGTTGGGTCAATTTTATTCCTGAATGCAATAATTAAATGTTACAATTAAAAATATATGTTAAATTGTGGAAATAATTGTTGAATAATTATTGCTGCAATGTAGTAAATATTTTCAAATATTTAGACATATCTTGGTCAATAATTATTCAAGTTTGGTAGAAACCGTCCTTGCAACCACGAAGGGACATTTCATACGTGCGTCTACATCTACTGTCGGTAATCTACCTCGATAGCTACAGCGATATCAAATTATTGTAAAGTCCGAGAAATTCGACATATATATTTCGTTCTTTCAGGACTCTCTGATGACAACGTTCTGTTAATATTGATATACGCTGATATTAAAATTGTCATGTTCTTCTATAATTTATCTTCAAACTTCGGAAATAAAGGCTCATGAAATTACAAAAATGCATGGGAACATTTCATAGCTCTTATAGTAGCAACAAAATTAGCTTATCATTTTTTGAAGAAAACTGTTGGAGATGAATGTTGCACGTAGTCCAAGTCATCTTATGCAGTACATGTCAGATTAATGTGTAAAATTCCAATACATTACAAGGGTATAAGGGACTAAGCCATTAAAATAAGTGAAATACCATAGTAATTGTATAGAATATATTCCATAAAAGAAAAATATGTCATAACAAATTTCATATTGTGTTCATAATATTATCTCCAGATGTTGTAATAAAACTTTTCAATAAATTTCTAGAGAACATTTGAAACCTGAAACAAATATATCGAAATCTGGAACTATTTAACTGCCGACCATAATTCGTATCCACATATAATATAACATAACGAATATAAATTATTCAAAATAAATTTATAGAATTCTATGCCTTTCATAATTTATAAATTTAGAAAATCCTGAATTTCGCTCCCAACAAACCCTTTCCCTCCGCGATGAAATTAATAATTGGCAGTCATTTTTAAAATATGAAACAAAATTTCTTTTAAACATTTCATGCACTAATGTGTCCATTTTTATAAATAGTAGATTTTCCATGTTCTCAAAAATCGCTGCTTGAGTACATTACGTTTATTAGTTCAATTATTTTTAGTAAAAATTTAATGCTAAACAATAGCGTATGTAAAATTGCTTATAATTTGGTCGATGCATGTCAAAGTAAATTGTTGATTAGTAAATTTCAAAATAAAAAAAATCGCTATCAAAAGTAGTAACATTTAATTTTTTAAATGCATGCAAATGAACGATTTTTAACTATGTATACTTAATTTTAAAATTCATATTCATTATTCACTATATATACAACCAAAAACACATTCAAGCGATTTTATTGTTAATTCTTTTTTAAATCTATTATTTTTCTTAGATTTAATCTTATAATATAATTTTATTATTTTATCAAATAAATTGAATATGTCATTCTAATTTAATTTTAATCTATATTCGAAAAAAAGATTACTTGATACATTAAATGTATATCGGTATTTATACAAATGGACACTATAATTCCTCTTAAGTCACTTTTAAAATATATATAGATAAATGTGTGTACATATTTTTATTAAGAAAATTTAATTGAAAAAAGAAACATAAGAATAATCACCAACATTTGTTATTATTAAATACTCAAATTTAAAATTGCACAACACACAACATTAAATAAACATTATCTATATATAATATTATACTTGTATATATATTCTTTATGCTCTTTTTATAACTTTAATTAATAAATTGTCTAATTTACCCTATAATTAAACAAACAAATGAAAACTATTTTTTTTTCAATATAAAATGCACTTTTGGCATGAGGCACCCTGTATAAAAATGTAAATTAAAAATTTTATAAATATATATCTAACAAATTAAATTTTTGAACAAATAAAAAGAGTGATTAATTTGGCAATAGTAGTGTCACTTTTTCTTAAATAAAATAATTCAAAATTTTTCTTTTCTTTTAATTTAATTTTCTTTTTCTTCTATTATTTCCATCATGACTTAATACGGCATTTTCTTTTTAACCAAATCAAGTTTTCAATGAAATTCTATAAACTTAAATGCTAGAACATTGCATATTATACCTAACATTCTTAACAAGAAATGTAGTCAAACCTATTAATTAATATTTAGCATTTGTTAATAGGCGTTAGCAATTTCTTCTGCTTTTAGAAATTAATAAAATATTAATATTGTAATTTTTTAAGTAAATATGTTAGACAATTTATATTTCTTATTAGTGTTATCATTTTTTTTACCTTTATTCACGATTTATCTGTATTAGCAAATCTTTTTTTTCTACTTTATGAATAAAAAACAGAAATAGATGGCAAGAAACACTCTTTGCTTAAATAATGTAAAATAAATTTCAACTCAAATATTAGCTATTTTATAAATTTCTTTTAATCATAATTGAATTATTTTCAATAAAAAATGTCTCTTAAGAGATTTTAGAAAAATTATAAACTGCTCACAGGATGGTAATGGTAGGTAATTATGCAAGGTGGACAAGTTATTTTTTTAGCTGCGCTTTTGGGAAAAGAGTTCTAATTCATTTGAAATGTGTAGAATGACTAATTAAGTCCGAAATTGAACTGAAATCGAAAGGCTTTAAGCAAATAAACGTTAATCCTTGTAGGTCATCAATTCTTATTTTAACAAATTTTCAAGATTTGTTATTCAAAATAAAAGTAAAATCAGAAAGTTGGCTATATTTGGAATAAAAAATGTTTCAAATTGCTAGAAAATTAAAAATTCAAATAAAGCCTTAAAGGATCAGACTGTATTTAAATAAGTCAGCTGCCTTAAGATGAAACCCCAAGACACATATAATTGGGAGCAAATGAATTTTATCTTAATATTCATTTTTTGACAACAAATTCTACTCAAGTTATAGGGTACGAGAAGTGTACCCTAACTCAAAATAACTTGTGTGTAATTTTCCATGGAAAATGGAATAATTTAATGGAAATGTGAAAGTTTCACTTAATACAGAAAATTTAATAAATGTTTAAAATTTTGCAGAAAACAGAAAATTTCAAAAACCAATTTCAAGTTTTGTAAATAATTTTGTTGACAACTTACAATAAGAAAATCTTAACATTTCATACAATTCGAAAAATTCTGTGAATAGGAAATAATGTAAAGTTTGCAGTAATCAATTGATATAACTTTTTAAACATTTTAAGCCATAACAAAATTATGTGAATAACAAATAATTTCATTTTTATAAATTTTCTAAAAATATTGGATTTTGAATCTATACAATATTATTCTGCAGAACACTTGGCAACTAAATTCAATGAATGTCTTCATTGTCAAAGCAGGGAATGTATTCTGCGTACTTATTTATCTCCTTAATTGGTGCTTGTAAGCCTCAGAACTTCCCGCTCATAAAACCATGACAGTCTTTGATATCACTGTCCAACCATCACCCAAAAACACGTGAGACATTTAAATTCTGACTTTTCTCTGCCTGGGCGCGGGGTTCCAGAGACGCGGAGACCATAGCATTTGTTACTTCTGCTACATGGCTAATCCGGCACGTATAGAGATGAGATTTTTAGTGATATCGTTAGCTAGGGAGTTATGGAATCCTATGTAGTTAATTTATACTCGAGGTATATCGAGAGTTTTCAGAAATTGTCTACCAATGTTCAGAATTAAAAAAAAAAAAACAACTCCAGCTTAAAATGCCGATTTAAAATGTAAGAATTGATTTGAACTTGGGAGTTCAAAGCTAGAAAAATAGTTGTACTTTAGGCGCCCGTTGACCTATTTTCTTTGCATGATTTAACAAAATTTTTAAATTAATCATATAATCAGACTGTCCGATAACTAGTCTAAAACAAATAATCTTGATTTTTTACAATCGGATTTCTTGATAAATGTCCATCCATCTATATGGGATCGATCCATTGTGCGCCGGTGTTATAAAATTCAAGTTTTGGTCAGGTAGACAGTAGGTTTAATTACAAGATAGATACAACTATTGATATCATGTGTAACCCCCATGCAATGGATAACCATTTTCTTAGAAAAAGGCCCTGTAGCTTATAAAATACCCTGTACATTCTGATAACTTGTTGAAAATATTTTCTCTCGACAAGATCATATTATATTAAATCATACCGATCGATCGGTTTTCATTTTCAGAAATTAGAAAGAAAATATTCCGAGTTTCACTTGTATTAAATACCATTATCAATATCATAAGAGATTACGATATTTATTTAATTCATTCCACCAAGTGTAACTTTCAATTACAAGAAACCGCTTTTAAGAAAATAAAATTAAACAAATCAATTATGGTTTTAACATATTTTTTTTTTTTGTTATATTATTATTTATTTTAATATAAATAATTACATTGTATTGAATCTAAATACTGTCGAGTTAAATCCTGAAATAGCAAATATAAAGAATTGGCATATGAGCCAATTATAATTAGAATTTAATCACAATATATAGGTACTAAATACTTTCACAATTTAAATATTTGATATCATATACTTTAGATAACTAGGTAATAAATTTATTTAACATTTAAAATAACACCATTCTGTCTGGTATCTCTCCATTTCTAGGACTTTTAGATTAAATAAATGAAAATATTCCCTATTTTCACATAATAAAGAATACTTCCTCAGGTGAGAGCTTTCGCCTTGGCTCTGGAGTATAGTTACTTAACACGAGCGAATAATTTACGAACTACTTCCAATTTAAGTAATGGTCTTTGAAAAAATAATAGAGCTTCCTTTCGTGGTTTATTGGTTTTACAGTAGCAAACATTTCTAGAGTTGTGATTCTTAATGCAATTATTTCGGTTCTGCCAATATATCTGTGGCTCCAAGCATTAACCGCTTAAGTCGTTTTTTGCAATTTTTTCGGAGAGCTACTTTAATTTTGGCGAAATTAAAGAATTCGGATACGAATTTTTATGGATATACGCAATCGTACATGGGGAATACCATGGTGTTCAAAACTTAATTTCGTCTTAAGTCCACTTAAGCGGTTAATTCTTGGAGTCACAGATATTTGGTCAATAATGATTTGATTTTATTTCTGTTTGAAAAATTGTTTATTTTGTTTTTCTTCTGACATTCGGTTATATATACTATATTGATGGGGGGCATTGTGCAAATACAATATCTATAATATTACCCCTTTGTAGATGTTGGTGTAATTTTCGTTGTTGTACATTTTTGCCTAATTTATTTATCCTTATTTACCTCACAATCTTTACTAATGTGGTTTCCCGAAAAATGTTCACAATTTTCAGTATCAGTTCTTTGTATGGTTAAAGCCGTGCCAATTTATGCTTTGTACCTCATAAATTGGGTAGATTTTTTTCCATTTTGACTTGCTTCTATTCTAATTCTAGTAGAAGGCCGATTCCTTAGCAGCAGGCTGATTACCAAGGTACCCCAACCTGAGCTGGTACGATAACCCAAAGTCTAAAATTTATTTTGGACAATACTTGATATAGTTTCAGTTAGAGGAGTTTTATATATTTTAGCATTAATAAGTATTGTTGCTTAAATTTCTTTGGTTCAAAGAAAAATTTCAATTCTAAGGAAAGTATCATCGAATATTTTTAAAGTAATATACATATATAGGCAGAATTGAGAAGATACTTTATTAAGGGTAGAATTATCTAGAATATTAAACCTCGAAAAATTCTTGGTTTGGTTTCTTGGAGGAGCCTCCTGGACATAACTTTACATATTCTAATATACGATAATACCGATATTTAATTTGAATATTTGTAAATTATTAATAATTAAAACCTCCAATATCGAAAATGTTCTCTATTGTTATTTTAATATTTAATATGCATTTTATTTAACACCGACAGTATTTAAATGTCAACCGAATATAAATGAAAATAAAAACTAATGAATAATATTAGTGTCCTGAACAATAAATTAATGAAAATTATGTTGATTTTTTAAAGGAACTGGCAACGAAACTCTCGCGAAGTTTTGATATGAAAGAAGATAGTGGGAACTACATAATTGATAAAAGCGGTGTTAGAAGACATCAGGTCAGATTATTAATAACTTTAGAATAAGTGTTAAATTGTTTGTTTTTACTCATTTTTACGCAGTCAATGCAAAGGCTGTCAGCAGAACATAATGGTCATCCGAACGATCCAAGCCAAGAACACAATCCAAACGTTGTACCTGATCAAAGAGGAAACTTACATATTACTGTTAAGAAAACAAAGCCTATATTAGGAATGGCAATTGAAGGTGGAGCTAATACGAAACAGCCCCTTCCTAGGATAATTAATATTCATGTAAGTAAAATTACGTATGATAATTTTCGGTAATTCATTGATGTAAACGTTTTGAATTAGGAACATGGTGCTGCATATGATGCAGGCGGACTAGAAGTCGGCCAACTAATATTAGAAGTTGACGGTAATAAAGTTGATGGATTGCAACATCAAGTATGTTTCGATATTGTATTGTATTGTACAGATCACCAAATTATTACGCCTCTACCAATTATTCTATTTTAGGATGTTGCTCGGTTAATAGCCGAATGTTTTGGTAATCGTGATAAGGCTGATATAACATTTTTAGTTGTCGAAGCAAAAAAATCCAATTTAGAACCGAAACCTATGGCACTTATATTTTTGGAGGCCTAACATTTGCTTGCCCTGCCGGCTAGCGATCCGGATCATTTAACTGAAATTGAAACCGGTATCGATCTAACCGTACCTACAATGTCGTCTAAAACTATCTAAATACACACAGTATAATTATGAATTAATTTTCCATAATCAACTATGTAACTCATTCATTTTAAATAACAAAGGGATATAAAATAACAATCAAAATTATTAATATTTAATATCATAATAATTAATCATAATTAAATAAAAAATACCAATACTGAAGAGGGTTGATTACTTAACAAATAAAGGGCACCTACCAAATAGAATTTATTATATAAATGAAAATATTAATAAATATAACCGTCACTGCCGGAAGAATATTCTTATTGTTGTAGAAGTTATTTTATATTTTATACTAAAATCGTATATTTTTTTAAGAAATATTCATACTTCTGATATTATTTTATTTTAGTTATACATGTAACAGACTTAAAAATATAGGGGAGTTTCTAGAGATTTGTAGTTTAGATGCAGTGACAAATAGTAGAAAATACAAAAAAATACAGATAAAATGTAGAATAACATAATTATATATTAATTTTATAATTTCAATAATTTACTGTATATTTCAGTTGGTTAATAATTTGGAAGGTGCGCGGGACATTTGCATTTCTTTCATTTGGAATTTTGAATATAAATTTAAACAGCCGACAGGGTAATTTTCGATAAATTAATTTAAAATCAAGAAAACCAAAGATAAATTGTTGAATATTATTTAATGCAAAATACCTATTATAAGTGTAATTGTAAATTTGTATTAATTGTTTAAGTAGAAGTTAATATAAATTCTTTAATAGTTTTTTATGTGAATTTGACCGTAACATTATTATGTCGATAATATTTTTGTTTTTCCACTAAACCATGGAAGAAATTATTATTCAGGCATATTTGTAGTGCTAAGAACGACATTTCTTTAATGAAAATATTCTGAAAATATTTAATATAAAAATCTATAAAACACCAATTCCATCATAAATAATAACCAATTTCCTAAGGAATTATTTAAGTTTTTCTTGAATCTGTATATAAACATTATTTATATTGAGTGTTCTTTCAAATTCTACTATAATTGAAGGACTTTTTAAAACAATGAAAAATTCCAAATATAATTCTCATTATATTTATTATCTAATTAATTTTTAAATACGGATTTAATTAATTTGAAACGATGCTAGAGAAGCAGAATTAGAATTAAAATTTGATATTTTGACAGTTTGACACTTTTAGTTAGGGTTACTTTGTCCATTGACACTAACGAAATCATAAAATACAGTTCTCTAATCTACACTTTGTAATTTGCTAAAAACAAAACTTGATAATAGTTTGATATACTTACCTACCATACATATGTATACAACAAAATATGTTAATTAGATAGGTTAAAAAAAAGTATGCCCTTATTCCATGCTCTTATATGTTCCATGTTTAACTTTCAGAGAAATTTATTACTTTTCATGTAATTTTCTGATTCGTCTACATTCGTCTCAACGTACTTTTAGTACGTTCAGAGCATTTTCGAAAATTTATAAATATTTTCAAGAAATTCTTGAATTTTTATGAAACCGTTACACGACTTTAATAAAATTCATGTGTGTACGGAGTTTTTTTTTTAATTTTCTCGACATTTTTATATTTTCAAAATATTTCTGATATCACGAAATTTTCGGTTATGGTTCCCATAAATTTTTCGAGTTCCATCAAATTTCTCTATTCCTAATTTAGAAAATTGATAGATTTCATTCAATCAAAAATCATTTTCAAATTACAAATGAATAACATTAATTACATTTTATTTATGAAAGTTTTATTCATTATTTATGCTTTATAAAATTACCAATCATTTATAATTTATTCATATTCTTCCAAATTCCCAAAAAGAATACGTTATTTTGTCTTTCACGTACAAAATGAAACATGCTTATTCGTTATTCGAATAATAGTCTAGTCAAAATGTGATTTAAAGTGGAAAGTTCTAGTGTAATTGTTTTTAGTGGCTTACTTTATGTTTTTGGGGTGCTGAACACGAATCTGGAGTTGTCCAACAAAATTTATATCGGCAAATATGAGAAATCGCCAAAAAACCATTGCAAATTTTGGTTTTTGGATTATAACTTGCAAATGAAGCTTTTTACGCAAAAGTAGTCCAAGTCTGGACTGTCTAAGAAAGGGACTGTTGTGGATTGAAGAGAATTCATTATTCAAAAACACAACGGTAGTTAAAACTGTTTAATAATTAAAAAAAATTGTATTTCAATTTCAGAATATAGATGGTGAGGGACCTTTTAAACTTTGCTTATAGTGAACAAACTTATGAATATTTGTCTATAAGCGGGTCCATTATATTCATTTTAGAAAGCATTGTATTAAATGAATGCATAGCCGGGACCTAGAAAATTGTTCATTATAAGCGAGTTTCCATTATAACCGAGTCCATTATAAGTGGATTACACTGTATATCATATTTAAAATTGTTTTATCCTTGTGTTCAATGAAAATACTGCGCGCCGTTCGGCGGTGCATATAGGATAACAATATGTATCTAGTATATTCATGGTGAAAGACAAAAATATGTACGTCTATTGCGTATACGACCATTAACTTAAGTGGTTAAGGAAAAGAGAACAACAACTGATAATAAGAGCTTCAATTGAACAAGGTTAATGAGAGTACTTCTAACTAGTAGCGTATCACACGTAGAGATCATGACTAGGTCTTCAACTGATGCAATTTATACTGCGCGCCTCATGGCCAATTCCGAGAAATTGTGTTTGAAAAATTCAATCGTGTCATATACATTAAGGATATTAATAATAACAACTTGTATTAAGAAAGTAATAAAGCTATTGCCTTGTCTTAGGTTGCCAATCCTTTTCATATTCTAAGGATATCTGTGCCCAAAAATTTTAATTCGGAGGTGTTTTTGTACTAAATATAACAGAATGTTAGGATTTGCGTTTCTCGGAAAAAAGTCCATAAGAAAACACTTGTTAAGTCCGGCCAGAAAATTATTTTGTCAGTTTTGTGGCATTTCTCGATAAATGGAAGTAAATTCGGTAACCATTGCTTCCTGTATACTTTAGAGTTCATGAAAACGCTTCGAGAATCGGCAATAAACAGCTTTGAAAAACCCTTAGCTGATTTGGTCATCCTCACTAGAATATTTGATTTTCTTGCAAATTTAATTTGTTTCTGAAACAGATTTATTCTAATGTCGCTAGATATCTATCTAGCGTAACCATCGTACAATCAGTCAAAGAATAGCTGTTGATTAATGAGATTTATGATGGTTAATACTTAATTCTTGCCCGTATAAATAGCGAATGTACCTCATTAATAGTGTATACGTTTTTGCCATCATCATTTACTCCACAATTTCCCAGAAAGCTCTATCCATAGTTGAATATCTGACCCACATCTCGAATGTTTTCTTAACTTATTTTCTCTGGAGTATATTATTTACAATAATAAGCGTAATACCATCTAACTCCGGTCATAACACCGGTGGAATATTTCTCTGATTATGTAAGGGATGTGTTCCGGTTGTGGGCATGCTCCGGTTGTGGGCACCCCTGCGTAACTTTTGATAGCAAGCAAATATTTTTGACCTGAATACTGCCGAACGTGTACGTTCACAGTACATAATTTTTGAGCTGATACCGGAATGAATAGACTTGTTTGCTGTATAGCTGTGAACAAAATAAAAATAAGTGGCGAGAAAAGAAAAAAAAAAAGTGATTTGGTAATATTTTGAAAGTGAGATAGATTGAAGTGATTTAATTGGAAGAGGTGAGTGCAATG
>JANTOP010019693.1:0-13424 GCA_027564815.1 Symmerus nobilis | reverse complement strand
GAAACTATCCTCTAATATGAAACTCCTAGCTATGAAACTTTAATAGCATAGAGTTGATTCATTATGCCACACTTTCCCATCATTAACTCAAAATTGGATAAAACTGACTTAGTGTCTTCTGGAAGTATACCGACGATATTTAGTACAATTTTATTCTTGACATATATTTTGCATGGACACTGCTTTACTGGATAAAGTTATCCCGGTGAAATGTTATGTATTAAAATTCTCGACCAAAGTGCATAAGCGAATAACAATCACCACGCTTACCCGCCACTCTAGCTTCTTCGATGTCCCTTCGACGTCGACGGAGAAACGGTCCACCTATTAATGAGATTTGCAAAATTACCAGTATAGTATACAAGTTTAATCCCATTGAAATATAATAAATTATATTTTCTATTAAAAAGTTATTAAGATATTTAAGAAAAATCGTATAGCAAACAAATTACACTCTTCAACTAATTTGATGAAAATGATACGTTTATATTTAATTTCATTTTACGCAGCCATGCACAATTGCACAAAATAGCAGAGTAAAAATTTACCCATTTCGTTTCGCCATCACTTCGCGCCCATGCCAATCTGTAATGAAAGTCACGATTAAATTAATTTTTATTTTTTAATTCTATAAAATATAGTAGGATAGTCGTTTTATACGTTTTATATCGCAAAAAATGTATTTAAGTAAGAAAATTGTAAATTTACAATTTTTAGGTTTATATAATAATATTTTATTCCTCATTAAATGCAATATTGTATAATGTATTAACGGCTCTTTATGTGGACCCCACTAAAAATCTATCTAAATAATATTTTTTTAAGAAATGTTTAGTTTTTCTTTAGACGTTGGCGCGATAGTTTTAATGCACTGCAATAGGTTTTGCACGATCGATCTAAAGAAAATTAGTTAGTAGATATAGCATTAATTATCGGAAATAAGTATTAAGA
Organism: Symmerus nobilis; assembly: GCA_027564815.1. Taxonomy (NCBI): domain Eukaryota; kingdom Metazoa; phylum Arthropoda; class Insecta; order Diptera; family Mycetophilidae; genus Symmerus; species Symmerus nobilis. Next base: position 12,473 of record JANTOP010019693.1, on the reverse strand, counting down.
TCCATCACTATTGCGAGTTTTTATAGCCGATTTAAAAGTTGTTAGTCTTTAAAAATTAAATAAAAGTGATATTTTTAATCGGGCGTATCACCAACGTTATTATAAAATTATTATGTTTTTTATATGGTGTAGATTTATAAAATGTGATCGTTTCGGATAATCAGAAATTAATGGAATAATATTGTCTAATTTGTAAATTTAATTTAGAAAATTAAACACTTAAAACAATGTTAGAGAGGTAATTGATATTTTTTTTAAATTAAAGATCTTCCATTTGATTTATTATTTAAATATTGAAAATCAATCTGGAATGCGTTATGTTAACCCTGTAATTATTTGTATTTATCTGTTGAGCAATTACCCACAGAAAAAGAGAGCCGGCTATTTTACCCGTAAAGAAATTAATGCTATAAATGTATTTCAATTTCAATTCAATTTATTATATAAAACGGAATTTAGGTTAAGTTATTACAAAAATATAGCTTCATTAAATATATTTAAAAGAAGCAATAAATCTAATCGTAATTTAGCAATAAATTTATAAACTAATTCCAGCTGAAGAAAAATATAAATTTAATGGTAATTGTCGCGGAAATTCTCAGTTTTATTCGGATGATATTAAATTTATATACTAAAAATAATTAGTTATATTAAATGAAACCACCTAACGAGATTTAGAGCTTTTATACTTTTAAGTAAAACCCTTCACAATAAGTACGACAATTTTCATCAAATTTCGGTCAAAAGAAATTCCCCATAAATATTATAAATTATTATTTGTCCAATCGAAAATTCCTATTAATCCGATTATAAAGGCGCGCCGTGGATATCATGGGTCCGAAACCGGTCTAGCAACACAATTTATTATCTAGAAGATATGGCCACCATTAGATCTTGAAGTCGAAATGGCCTACCTACTAAGGGTCCCATGAAAAGAAATTAAGTTATCTGTATAGTTAGACAATAACTAATAACAGTTTGTGTACCCTATATCCGGCTCTCAAATCTTATTTACGCATGTACCCATTTACGATCCTTCTAATTCCACCTAATCAAAAAACACCCGATCTGGCGGACCACTTGTTAGATAATTCAATACATTGATATTTTGTACCCAATTATAATTATATCTATAAAGAACTTATTAAATTTGTAAGTACTAATATATATGCATATTATTAGGTAGATCGCAAAAACTCGGCATGTACAGGCACAAATATCTCGTCCAATTCGTTTATAATTTTCCTGATCATTAATTTTGTTTACGTGTTATATCACAAATTATTTATCCGTTATGCACTTTCAAGACATTTATCTGGATGCATTTCTTATGGTAGCTTGGGTTGATAAAACTAATCTCACCAATACTTCATAGGGTATCCTACGTAGGCATATCCCTCCAACAGTTTTCAGTAGACCAAGAAATTGATGATTGTTGATGATGTTGTTTAACATTCCCATCTATGATGTAATGATATGGCGCACTTTGTTATCAGCCTCTAGCCACAAATGCATTTCTAGATTCCATTTTTGGATTTAGTTTATTAACTGATAAATTCCATTGATTTATATAATTTTGTATAATTTTATATTTAAAAGTCTGAGAGATATTCGTTCGGTGCCCATGTCAGAGAGATCGATTCGCATTTTATTTACCATCGATTAAATAATATTATTTATCGGTTGTAAATAAAGGCACATTACCATAATGTTTGAGAGAAGTATATCCCTTTTTTAATAATAAAGGTGATAAATGCGAGAAAACTTTCCGACCGACCTGATATTTATTATTAATTATTTTTTCTTTCGTGATTTATCTTCCGTGTAGATATTATTATTAAAATATTTCCTAACGCTAAATTAAATTTTAATAATAATATGCGATGTTTGTGTTTCAACAGATGCGTTAAAAATTTTGTAATTACTTGTCGATGATAATTATAATTCTGTTTTATCTAGGAATTTGATATCTAAATATTACCACAATATAACTTAACCCTTTCGAAGGAATCTTTATTGTTTTACTGAGTTTGGGTCTACAAAACTAGAAATTTAATATAACCTTAATTATAAGTGCGCTATTAAGAGTTAACATAAATTATATTTACGTATGTATTAATGAAAATTTAAAGTTCGTAGCTGACAGGTTAATGAAAACCGAAATTACTTAACTGTCAACCCAATACATGGATTTGTATTATAATATTTAATCAAGTTAATCATTTGTGATCAGATACAAGGATTAGTTAGTTTAATATTAATTGTAATATAATTGGAAAGTACAGTTTAACTTAACCTTCGATGTTGTAAGTATTTATATTTAGGTGCGTATAAGGTGTGTTCGGTAAATTGTCCAATATAATTTACATATCTTTTCTATGAAAATATCGATACTTTTTAAAAACATACTTATCATTTTACTAAATACAATTCGGCTTTATCCAATCTGGAGGAATTAACATCGTTACTATATTAATGATATCAAGCTATATGTCAATCGTTATATATACCGATATTGTATGCACACTATATAGAATTTAATGAAATTTAATGAACTCTCATTAGATTAATGAGAGATACAATATTTCATAGTATAGTTCTGTGAATAGTACACCTTGCTTACTATATGGTTTGTACTATTTGTTCTCCCTTACCTTACAGTTTATTCGCCCCATTTGTTTTCGCATTCAGCCAAACCATGCCGGCGTAGGACTCTAATAATAGCCGTTAAATATGCCAGCTATGCATTACGATCTAATGATTACACCATACCAAGATCAAACAAATATCATTCATAATTTTCAAGTAGAACCTAAAAAATTAAATGCAAAAAAAAACCCAGACTAGTGTCTTCAAAATAATATTTTTTATGATTTTTAAGATTAAATGTAAGCAATTAACATCTACTACTATAGTAAACTATTTATTATTTCATTATTTTAGAAATCAATTTTACATTCGGGTAGAATTATAGTAAAAGACATAAATACCATTACTATATGTTACGTATAAGAAAACTAAACTACATGTGTTGTATATTATTTTTGTAAACCTTAAATATGGGCATACTTTTAGTACATAACTTGGTGTAATTAATTTATTTAAGCATTATGCAATTTATAATAACAACGAAAAATTGTAATAATAATAATTAATGTAAAAGCCGTTTATTGTACCATTTATATAAGCGAATCAGTTTAACATTATATGATACAGTCAGTAGCAGTCCATCGAATCCGTAAATTATTATCCAAATAGGCAAATTTTAACAATTTTTAAAATACAGAAAAATAATTGAATGCTAAAACGATCATCTAGCCTTGCCCAGAGGTCTTTGGGCAATTAGGTGGGATAGTTGTTAATCCACGGTACGATGATGAATTTCATATAAATTACGTGTAATTTAAAAGGTACTGTTCCGCTACTGAGGATATATCTACAATTCGGTAATGAATTTGTATTTATAAAAAAATTATTATTATATTCCTTGCAACTCTTTTCAATACGGTCATAAATTGCAACGGTTTTTCTTTTTTTTCAATCTTATTTCAAATTAAAAGAAAAAGTGAATGGCAACCGGACACAAAGAACTTTACAAAGCTGTTAAATCTCAAAATATACATAGCTAACATATTATTATAAAATAACATTATATAGGAATTGTTACATATTAAATAATATCAATTTAAAAATAAAACTAATTTTTCCATTTTTCACTGTAAATTTATTTGTTTTATTAAATGGTAATATACTTATTTTGCGTACATTGTCTATGTTATAAATTAATGGTGCTAAAAATGAATGATAGGTTAAGAGTAATTATTTTATACAATTTACAATACGTCCAATATTATTATATGCTGTGGACTGCATTTCGAACAAACCGCCCCCCTGTGCTTCATTAGAAGCATATTCATATCTTACAATTTGGTCAATTATTGAGCCGTCTATTGTTACGATTTCCCATGTTTAAATCCTATGAGGCTGCGTAAAGCCCCAAATAAATATTCCTTGTTATGTTATGACCCTAGTTTGGCACCCGATGGGTTCTTTATACGCTCTCTGTAAAGGACAGTTTACTGAGCCCTTGAGACGTACCCATTTTTGTGCTCGAACTTAGTTTGGCCCATAAAATATCTCGAATACCGCCATATCATTTCCACATGCGCTTTATATATTTTTGTTCATATTCTATATCACCTACACACTAACTATTAGTATATATTTTATTTTGATAGTAATGTAGGTCCATTTGAATTAATCTAAATTATTAGTTATCAACTTATTATTACGTATACATTACACATAAAAATAAATACCTACATATTATATACAATATATCTTTCTTAATTTATTAATAATTAATAAACTAAAAAACCCTATTGTGAACTACAATCCTAAACGCGAGAAGGCCGTATATATTTTTAGTGCTTCCCTTAGCATTTTCCGTTCTAAATAATTATACGAAAAATATACGAATCGGAGTATACGTAATTTTCTGTCCCGCTTCTGATGCCAATTTCTAATTCTTGTTTTTAAAATTGATATAGAAAGCTCTCACCCTAATCCCCCATTTAATACAATTCCATATCCATTTGACTATCGTATCTATTTATTTGAAACTTCTCTCCGTTCATATTCGACCTGCATATTACTACATCCTTTTGCTATTTGTAATGTTTAATAATCAAGGTTCGTCGATTAAGTCGTCTGTTTTAGTTACATCTTATATTAACCATTTTCAATTGATTTATAAATAAATTGCTTTAAATAATTAAAAAAAATAAAAATTCTAGAATAAAGTTTACAATACTCGTATTAAGTATACACATATTAAATAAAATAAACATTTTAGATAAAATAATTCATTTGTTGATTTGCATTTAAACGGTAATTAAAAATTTGATAATCAATAATTAATACTTTTTTTCACTATTATCTAATAAGCCAAAAGCCGTCAACTGATAACTTTTAATTAAATATTTAATTTAATTATTCAAGCCTACAGGAATTTCTAATTTTTCTTTAACGTGAATTGCTAATTTTTACACTTTTTTCCTTATAGCCAACCAACCGATGATCATCCGAAAAATGGGCGCAACGATAAACGGTCAAATATGTCGGCAGCTAGACCACACGCCGATCTCGTAAAATGGCAAGGAAGTGCAATTCGATCGCCACTGTTACGCTTACAACCCGATCTATCACCATTAGCTGTTGAATGTTTTGCATGTATATTAAGATATTGCGGTGATCTACCACCAGATCCGGAGTTAACCGAGGTTAAATGTGTCTACACCGTCTTAATGGTACACTTAAATTTAGATAACTCTGGAAAACATTTTTTTTTTTTAAAAATCATTTTATCGATTCTAGCACTGTCACAAACATTTAACGCTACGAGATGAAGTTTACTGTCAGTTGATGAAACAAACAACGGCAAATCGATCACCGAATCCTGATTCAGCACAACGAGCTTGGCGTTTATTAAGTATATTGGCCGCATATTTTGGATGTTCGGATGCCTTGAAACCGTATCTGTTAGAACATTTAACGGCAGCTGCCTCTGATCGCCGACGATCATGTCATGGAACAGCGGCCGTATGTTTAACAAATCTTCGAAAAACAGCACGTTGCGGTGGTAGGAAAAATGTTCCAAGTGTTGAAGAGGTTACGGCAGTGTCAGCCGGACGGTAAACATTTTTAATTAATTAATTTTATATGTTTTATATAAGAAATCGGCGTACTTTCAGATCGGCTCGTCGACAAATCTATCGTTTACCAGGAGGAGCTGAGCGAGTTGTAAATACAAGATGTTCAACTGTTGTAGCTGACGTAATAGCTGAGTTATGCAGTTTACTTGGTATTGAGTCACCAGTTGAGCAACAAGAATTCTCCCTTTACTGTATTGTTCAAGGAGATGCATTCACAATGCCATTAGCGGCCGATGAGTATATTCTTGATGTAACAACGGAATTATTAAAATCCGGTCAACCATTTTATTTGATATTTTGTCGATCCGTTTGGCATTACCAATTGAAACGTGATCCACCGCCGGCACCACTTTACATTGAAGTTTTATTCAATCAAGTGGCGCCCGATTATTTGGAAGGTTTGCTGTTAGAATTACCAAATGGAGGACCACCAAATCCAGATGTGGTTCGGGATATGGCACGCATTGCAGCCCTATTACATCGGGCCGCCGATTTGAATCATGTACCGGCAATGAAGGAAATTAAATTTTTACTACCTAAACCGGCTTTAGGTATTCGGGAGTTACGACCAGCACAATGGGTTGCTTTAGTACAATCAGCATGGCCATCCATTGCTGGTCTGGGACCGGGACAAGTGAAAGCACAATTTTTAAATGTTTTATCCGGCTGGTCATTGTTTGGAAGCAGCTTCTTTGCTGTGAAACGTGTGTGGGCCGAAGATGGCCCGGCTGCTGAAGATACGAATGCCTTAATGCGAGAACTAATATTAGCGTTAAATCAAAGAGGTGTCCTATTCTTGGATCCAAATACACATGAAACTTTACAACATTGGCCATTCATGGAAGTTATTTCAACAAGAAAAGTAAATAAATTTACAAATTCAGTGAACAAAGTTTAATCAAATATTTTCTTTAATGACTCAGGTTCGTTCTGAAGACGGAGCTCTATTTTTGGATATGAAAGTTGGAAATTTAATGCAACAACGTGTTATCCGGGTACAAACTGAACAGGCCCATGAAATATCACGATTAGTCCGTCAATATATTACAATGGCACAAGTTGGGCAGGTACGCAGTACGGATGCTCGTGCAGATAATCGAAGAGATTGATAAATTTTATGTACAATATAAATCGTATTTTTTTAATTATTAAATTAGTCTTAATATCTATGATTGAGGTGAACTTTCCGAAATAATCAAATATTCCGAACAAGATGATGGTTTTTTTTAGATGAGTTTGTATGAGATAAATTTTAGAAGCTGTTGACTATAAATGAATAATAAGTAAAATGGTAAATTAATTACCAAGATAATTTTATATACTTAAACTTTATACGAACACTGTCTGAATATGGTGTCATAATGGTTTGTCTACAATTAATCTACTTAAAAATTGTTATTATTTCTATGCATTATAAGAAATTATGTGGTAAGCATATTTTTTTTTTAATATTCTGTTACACAGATTTGTATTTGTATAAATAAGAAAACTGAATCGAATAAATTGTTAAAAATAATATTTTTATACATCAAATATACATATAAACATATAATACATTTATATATATTTATAATAAATAAAAATATATTTTTCTTCTATATAAAACGTTTCAATTAATTATCGGCACCGTAAATGATGAATCTCGTGTAGAATTCCGTTAAGGTGCTTCCTGTAACAAAGCGCCAGTTACCGATGCCCACAATCTTTTTGTTTTAAGTATATTTAAACAAACGTTGCCGTCAAAAATGGTTATGCTTACCATCGATGGTATCTAAGCAGCAATTGTATTAAATATTGTCCCTTATAAATCGATATTAGATTTAAACATATTAAACTTCCGCTTAACTTTAGTTTTACTTCTGTGTACACAGGTTCTTGATTTTGTCTTCTTCCATTAAATCTAGGTTTAAATCTATTCACACTCTAATCTAGGTCGAGAATATGTAGATATGTTAAAGATAAATATTTTGAAATAAGCGTCTATTTTCGCTATTTTTCGTTTAGTTTTTATTTTACATTCGCCCTTTGTAAGACATTTTTACTTTATACTTTCATCCAATACGACTTATTATTTTTTAAATCATTTATAGTCTAGTAAAATTGTGATTTGAAGTGGGAAGTTCTGGTGTAATTGTTTTTAGTGGCGTACTTTATGTTTTTGGGGTGCTGAACACGAATCTGAAGTTGCCCAACAAAATTTTTTTCGGCAAATGTAAGAAATCGTCAAAAACCCACTAAAAATTACAATTTTTTGGTATTTAGCTTATTAAATATATATTATTATTATAATATTAATAGGTATAAACTTAAACCATGAAATATTGTTTATAATTTTGTTGTACCTATTTTATTTTCAAAGTTTGCTTACGGTGAAATTTTCACGTTATAAAGGGAAAATCTCTTTAAAAAATGGGGTTTTTCATGTTTTTCGAAAAATTCTCATTTTGATCGGTTTTTCAACGCCCCATTGGACTTGGACGAAACCTATATGTCGTTCAAAAAAATGGTAAGAATATGGATTGTAGGTAATTTTCTCATCTCTATTTGTTGGGCCACTTTTGCGTAAAAAGCTTAATTTGCAAGTTATAATCCAAAAACCAACATTTGTAATGGTTTTTTGACGATTTCTCATACTTGCCGAAAAAAAATTTGTTGGACAACTTCAGATTCGTGTTCAGCACCCCAAAAAACATAGAGTAAGCCGCTAAAAATAATTACAGCAGAACTTCCCACTTTTCGCCGTTTTTGAACCCTAATTTGACTATTAGGCGAATCTCGATTTTTAGGATAGGATACCGGACATATTGAAAATAAACATTTTAGAGCTGCTACTGAATTGAATATATATAATGGGTTTAGTTTTCATAACATTGTTTCAGGCTTCAAGTTTTATAATGTTACTTTTGAAATTATACATACAATATTTGTACATATTCGAATTTTATATTGCATTCGAATGTATAATTCGAACCAAATTATTTAAAATAAATAAACGAGAGTTCAAAAAATTCTTGATCATCTCTATAAATCTTATTATGCATGTACTCAATCCAATCGCAAAAATTTTTCAAATCCTTAATATTTGCTTGGGCAATGGCACTACCATGCGTCCAGTGCCGATGGGAATCAAAGAATGTTATCTAATAAACGATATGTTAGAACCTAGTAGAAGAAAATGGTGAAGATGTAACTTACAATATCATTTTGTAATACCATCAGCATTGACCGTTTATTTGCAATGAAAATAATGAACGCATATTCCTTGTTAACGACGTCTTTGTGATTCTGCCAATCTTGGAGACCAGCAAGAATTTTGTCATTAAGCTTCTGACTCAGCTCTTCACCATAAGCATGTACGACAAAAAACTACGATAAAATATCAATTGAAAATAATTATAATATAATTTTAATTACATGTCGATTACCAATTCTTTAACATTATCCAAATTTTTTAAATGTTCCTTGCCAAACCGGATCGCTTCTGGTATATCCAAATTTTGCTCCTGAAGACTTCTCGATATTTGCAATTTATTATATATTCGATTTCCCTCTAATATACTTTCTGCCAATGAGCGTACAGCCCAATATGGCATTTGATTTGATTCGCTTGCTTGTAAGTTAACTTTACGTCGAAAGATACTCGATGCAACCAATAGAGCAATTATTGTGCATGCATGTGATGATTCTGAAGCATGCTTACCATAAAATACTTGACAGAATTCTTCTTCGAACCACCAAATTGAAACAGGGCCACTTCTTTCATGTAACGCCGTTGGAAAAAATGGTATATCAATAGACTCATCGGGTGTTTCACTATTTAATTTTAGGAATTCATTGTTCGATATTGTACCATTTAAATTTGAAGCCATGAAAATTGTTTTAAATTTTTTTTTATATAATTTTAAAGGGGTTAATTCAAATGGTTGCCTAAATTAAAATTAAAATTTTTGATTGAATTCTATTAATCATTTGGAAAATTAGGTTCCCATGATTTATAAATTTCAAACAAAACGATTTTTTGCCACAGATTGATTTAATTCTCGACTTCCTGAACGCCCTAAACTATTAAGGAGCGACGTAGCTTCTAGAAAACATGTTTCAAAATTTGCCACAATTCTCTGTAAATTTTGTGGGTAACAAGGTGGGAAGAATATTTCGATTAAAGCAATAACAATTAATTTCAATTCATTTAAACATTCATTTAATATAATAATTAGGTAATAATTAATAAAATTTCAAAAAAAAAATGTATTCAAAGAGAAACTATTCGAAACTAAAAATAATAACGAAGCGATTATAATAGTTAATACTTAACGAAGAAAAATGAAATTGTTGGGTTTCTTGACAATGTATTGATAACTTCAGCTCAGCAAATGGAAATTCAATTTAGTAGTGAACGCCCTTTAATTATGCTTAATATAAAAATCCTAATTTATTGAATTTCCATTTGTTCACCATGTAAAGTTTAAAATTGATTTTTACTAGACTTCTGAAAGTACCGAAACTATTTTTATGATAATTTTTCCATTAGTTTTTTTAGTTTCTCGTGAGCATAACGCAATTTGGAATACAAATCAGTCGACACACCAGTTTCGGTAATTGTTGAAAATCTAAACGTTCGGAAATTCTTTTCAGTTTCGATATACGTAACGGAACTCATTCGTGGACATAAAATTATTTTCTTATGATCGGAGAAATTTAACTAAAATGAAAGAGCGATTGTCAGAACAGTGGTGATATTAATTTTGATAGTTAATTCATATACTTGTACTGATCCATTTGTTAAATGCATAATGACAGCGCACGTTGTCCTAAACCAGGTATGTAAATGTGGTATTCGCGATACTGAATCACCTTCACTGGATACAACGGAACCACCAGCTTTAACCAAATGTTCGCTCATGTATCGTTTAAAATATGATAACAATTTTACTTTTTTCTCTAAGTTCTCTGGATAACTGTTTATTGTCATGTATGTTTCAGAACCATCTTTCTCAACAAAATGCACGTTCCTAGAAAGAGGAATTAAAATTAAACTGAGCTGTTTTTTATTTAGGATTTTAATATTAAAAAACTTACACTCCATTTGGCAGCATTATTAATTTTGTAGAATCATTAAACATGACACCAATACCTTCGTCACACAATTGGTATCCAAAACCGTATTTATCGCTGTAATCAACCCATTTAGAGATCCAGAATAGTGCTTGGGCATCAGGATCTGTAACCTCATCACCCAAACTCCCATTGAAACGTTTAGGCTGATGGAAAAGAATTTAGCGTATAATTTTGGGAATAATTAAAATAGCATAGCATATGAAGATAAACTAGAAAGTTCTTATCAATTTTTATAATCATCTACAAATAATCTAATTTTTCAAATATTTATATTAAAAATTTAATAAAACTCTATCCACAACAGAGCCAGCGCTCGCAATAGGTATTTTTCCAAAATAGCGGGAGAATAGATTAAGATCCAAGCGTATATTTTAATGAAGAATCAAATACTGAAATGTCTATGTAATATGGTCAAAAAGCCTTCTGTAAGAACTACCTTTAAGTATAAACCTTTTTATAACGGTAATAGATTAAATGACCGAAATTAATATTGTTATTTGGTTACTTTTAAATGATGATTTAAAACGCGTTTATTAATTCTTACAATATAAAGAATGATGAATATTTCCTAAATCATTTTAACGCACATGAATAATCAATAAGTTTTCATAGTTAGTTTGGTTATTGTAAAGTTAGCTACATGAAAATTAAAAAATAGGTATATCATTATAGAAATTCATTGTACTAATGGCTTAAGGAGGACACATGTTGGCACAACTTGCAGCAAATCGATAAGCTTTATGGAAGCGAGGTCCCAGGAAAAAAAACTACCTGCAAGGCGCTAGTGCATCTTTTACAACAGCAGAACTTTATTTTAATTGTAGAATTTTTCGATTCGGTTCAGAAAATATTGCATCCTTCATTCTATTCTAACCAATAACTGCAATATTTCAACCGATTTTAAACTATTTTATCTTCCAAGAATCATCCAGTCTTTTATTTTCCTTTTCAATTTCTAAGTTGTGCTACCTTGATCAACTGAAGCGGAAGCTCGACTGCATCTGATGCTCTTCAATACTCAATTAAGCTGTCTGTGATTGTATATCCATGTCTCTCTGTTATATCCCTACGTGAAGCCAAGTTAAAAAAAAAATAACTGAACTACAATCGAGAGGAGTAGAGATTTGGAGATAACTGAGGGAAAGAAAAATTAGTAATCAGGGTTTGATTTTCAAAATAATGGGTTGTGAACAATGTTCCCTCTAAGAAGTTTTACGAGAGCTTGCTAGAAAATATTTAGCGCGGACAAATAAGCAACTTACAAACTCATTATTTTCTGAATCTGAACTTGCGCACACAAATTCCTTATATTAGGCAAAATAAAATAGAGAACGAACTATCTGTAAATTCTGGTTAAACTAGTGTACTTAATTGTCTAATTAATGATAAATCGCAACCGAATTTGCTCCAACCGTTTTCGATTTTGAAATTCGTGGCACAGGGACTTGCTGCACATAATGTTGGTAAATTATATAATTTAGATAGTATTATATACTATCAAGGTAATAAGTTTGTTGTTGTTGTATGTATTGTATTTGCATTAAATCGACAAACTGAAATTTTGATATACAGTATTGTGCAAAACATTAGCAACATCGCTTAAGCTAGACAGAAAAAGTTATATTTGCCTTATCTTATTTA